>JAANSM010000011.1:0-117553 GCA_036850725.1 Orchesella villosa | reverse complement strand
ACAGGATTTCTCAACATGACTCTTGTCTTGGGCATCTCTGTTACCGCTCTCATTTTCGTCCTAGTCATCCTCACGCTCGCCGCTTTCACTTGGACGAGAACCCGCTCCTTTTCCACCAACAAAGTTGGCTGTATCTCTGGAATAGGAGGAAGATGTTGTTACAAAGGATGTTTCTCGGATTGCACAGAGCCAGAACTTCTCCTTTCACAAGACGAACTTCTCGACGACTCAAGCACAAACCCAATTCGTTTCTTCACCGTAGATTTAACTAAAAGCAAACAAGAAACAGTATGCAATAATTCCATTTTGAATGGTGATATTAGTGTAGTTCCCTCCGATATTTATACAATTAGTTCAAGTTCACCCAGAGAAATTTCACATTCCACTTTCTCCTTTTGGAATGAGCATTCTCATTTACATACTGTGTCGCAGCTGTCAAGGGTTGACAATAAAAAATGTTCCATTCAACCCTTCCATCAGTAGACTAAAGATAAAAAAGAATGCTCCAATCGTCATGAATGATATTTCTAATTTCTACCATGTGTTCATTGAATGATCTTAATCATGAAGCCCTAGTCATAGTCTTCTATATTTGCCAGTGTTGTTGTAATTATATACAAGCATATATATATATATACTACTTATTTGTTATCTTAACTCAAACATTTAAACTATAATATTTAACTAATTTAAAATAAATTCCGGATGAATCTAAATTAAAACTCTCTTTTATTCATGTATATACATACCCCGTTTTCAACTGCATATGATAAGAAATGATTGATTTAAATTTGACACGTAAAACCAAAAAAACCGAGGAGCCGAAGGATTCATCCATATATGAAAATATCACGGACGTTAATACGTACTGAAATAGTAATACAATATTAGCATTTCCATTTACCATTTCCTTTCAATCCCTCACATCAATTTGATATGGTTTAGTTTCGCATAACAATGTCAAAGCCAAGGTTTCTTATACCGGCTCTTTAATATCTGACTGGATATTTATACCCTTCGTTTCTTCAATCTTATTCCTTGCAAACAGCACGCTACACACCTGTTACCTGAGGATATTATTACACTTTGTTTTCATCTTCTTGTGCACTCATTCAAGGCCTCCCATATATCATCATCTTCACTTGAGGAAGGCTAAAGAGAAAAATCACGTAGTCACTGCATCACACAGAGTAATAATCAGTCAGTACCAAACCAACTACCAACTTCCAACAACCTCGCCCGAAGCTACGTACAACAAAAAATGTAAAGGGCACCATGCCCCAAAGAAATAGACCTGTACTTTTATATCTTTTTGAATAATCTTGAGACGTTGACCATACGGCTTTGATTGCCCTTCGTTGTACAATGCACAAGAGGTACAAGACACAAAAGTACGCCCTTTGGGGGATATAGAAGAAAAGCAGTGATCTGAAAATACGTGTGGTTAGCTTCTGCCTTTCTTCCCTCATTGCCTAAACCGATGATGATAAGATGATGAGTGAGCAAAAGGCTCATTTTGAAATTGGAAACTCTTTTGTTACGTGAAATTAAGGTATAATATGATAGAGTTAGATTCCTTTTGTTTCTTTGATTTTCTAACTGGCTAACGCACAACTAATAGATATATGTGTCGTTAATGCACGATGGAAATACTATTGCTGAGTCATGACTTCGGGAAAGAAGAGTCCTGTATGTCATATCATTGTTACTTATAGCATATAGAGATTAAGATTTGTCGAAATGATTGAGTATGATATGATGATGATGAAGAAGAAAAAGGACTTTGAGCAATGAGGCTTGGTTTGGTTTGCGGCATATGCTACACTGCGAAATAGAATAGGCTGATTGACTAAAGCATGGAAACATGATGAGACATGAAAACATGGAAAGTTATTGGTGCGGATAATACATCATAAGAAGATGTGCCTCCATGCGGTTTGACAGTTTAGAAGAATCAGCGGAAAGGATGAGGGATGAGCGACAAAGAGGGAAGGTAAAACAGAGACAGACTAAGGGAAGCACTGTTTCCCTAATTTGTTTTGTGGTACCTTTGGTCTTCAGTTTGTTTCATAATTGTCCATTCTGATTAGTTGAGCATGACTCGTCAAATGCGTCGTGTGTGAGCAAAGAGTACATGAGTACCATCACAATGATTTTCCAAATTGAAAAAGACTTCCGTTCAAAACAGGGGAAGACACAAACAAGATGGAAGAGAGTCTACTTAATTTAACCTTTCATATAATATCAAGAGGGACTTATATAGAGCAAAAAATAAGTTGAAGATTTTGTTAAATTGTAAGTGTTCTTTGTAGTTTCATATTTTATATACGTTACGGATTAAAACCGAAGTAGAGAAGGAAATAATCGAGTTTCAATTCGAGTATGGATCGAGATAGACCTGTGGATAAAGACACATCATCCATCAATCTTGACCAGAAAATGTGTGCCAGCTCAGTCCAGTTGCGTGAAGAAAACATAAATATTTACTTAACGGCTTTTCTCCGTCTGATTGTATCGTATAAAGCACATAAAAAATAAATTGAATTCTCTCGCTCCAAGCATTAAACTGGGGAAATGACGACAATTACGTCTGGAAATGAGGAAAGTGTGGGCACTGGTCTATGAAATTGAAAAGCCAACAAATCAGATAAACGGAGGGAAGCTGTTTTTTATTCGAGTATTAACTTCTCCTAAAATAATCACTGAATGTGTTTCTTTATGAAGCAAATCGAATTAAAAACATTAAAATATATAATACAAGATGATAATCCATTTTTAAAGCTAAATAAAACTTTCGAAACTAATAAATTTCCGCGAAAGTGGAAAGGTGTATAAAGGTGTATTTTAGCTGCCTGATATCACCACCAATAGTAAATTTCTATGTAGCGTAATTAATAACATTGCAATACAGATCCTACTTGGGCATAAATCGAATGGTTGTTAGTTCAAAAGAAGATCGTTCAGACACAGCTAATTGAGTGACTTCTTTACACCTGATCTATTAAAATCTCAATTTGAACTCTTCTGTGTTTTACATCGAAATGTCGAACTTAAGAAGAATTAAAAGAGCTTGAGGTACTTTTCCTAAAAACTCTAAACTTCTCCATGAGCTTTGATTAACAATGCAAATGTGACCTAATTTTCATAATTACAAGTTCTCCTGCTCTCTAATTTGCAATTCAAGCTTGTAATTAGCCACAAACTCTCATATTATAATGTTACCCACGTACCATAAATATTCTGATGAGTGAATAGAAAGCAAGTAATATTAATTTATTCAATTCTTCTAATCGATCAATCGGAACAGTAAGAAAAATCATTTATATTCAAGTTTTCTTGTACCAACAGTCATACCAACAACAACATAAAAGTTATATTTAGTTCTTTAATTTAGTTTTCATCTCAAAACAAAACATTCCAAAAAAAGACAGGTGTACAACGTGAAGTGTGTTAATTGCAGAGAAGAATGAAGAGGTTGAAGAGAAAGATCGCAAGATCATCATCATAAACCAAAAACCAACGAACCCTTTTTGGTTTGTGCTTTGGCAAGGATGAACAGAAATTATATCATGTACATAAACAACTTACACATTTACTAAAATACAACACATCACATCTGCTCCCTAACTTTCAACAAGAAAGAATTACCCATTACTTATCCATCCCCAATAATTTTGAATTTCAGTTTTGAGCTCGTACCAACACACCATAAGTTACATTTCCTTGGAAAGAGGCTGTGTAATCATACCTTAGAAAAGTTACATGAGCACAAGAGCAAAAGGCAATAACCAGGTAGATTGCATTTTGTAGAGAACCTTCCATTTCCATCAAACCCCAAAAACACATTAAGGTACAACATCCCTTGTAATTACGAGTTAAGTCCATATATTCATCCTTTCATCCATATTTTCTTCAAAATCTTACCTGAAACAAGCAATCTCCCCTGAATCCTGAATCCCTACTTATTTTAAGGAAATCGAAATGGGATATTATTGGTGGTAATATATTTAATACGTGTGTCAATACGAAAAGAAAAAGAGATGAAGAGAACATCTTTTCCTCTTGATTTAACCGTATTTTAATGTTTTTCAAATTTAAGTCGGCAAAATACCAATGCGGCAATAAGAGTATATAGGATCATAAAGTATTTATAATGGAAAAGATGTGTGTTGGAATGAAATGAAAGGGAAACCAAGTGGAAAATTGGATGTCTGTCGTGTCGACTCAATGAGCTCCTCCCTGTTTGACATGATATGACAAGGTGCAGTACAGTATGAAGAAGAAAAAATTAATATATTTCATATCACGAAACAAAACCTCCATATTTTTTTCGGTTGATATGATGCATGAATAAGGTTCACCAAATGAATTCATCCATGAAATAGCTGCTGACAAGTAAATATAAAGTTTTAAAGATATATTTGAAAATGAAACTGAAAAAAGAACATTGAAGTTGCAAGAGTAATATAATATGACACAAAATTAGAGGAAGAATATAAGGAAAATATAGAAGTTTATGAGCAAATGTTCCCTATTTTCAAAGTCAAAATAAAATACATAAAATAAATCTAAATTTATCTTATTCCATTGTTATGCAAAGAAATTTTACTGCTTTTTTATGCAACCCTATCCCCAACCATATGTGAAATGTGAATAACATTGGTTGTCGTTGTCAAATGGAAGAAATAGAGAATCCGCATAAAATTTAATATAATGCTTTTGACACTAAAATTAAACTTCTCCAACCGTTTTGCCTTGAAATTAGGTGTAGAAAATTGGTAAGAAAATATGCGGCTAAAACGTAATGTATGTTTTCCTTTTGGTGAAATAGAAATAATGGTGTGAGTCTTGTTTCTCTGGAATTGTTGATACTTTTATTACTATTATTTACTATAGCTTAGCTCAAGGAAAGAAAGACGACGCACAAAGTATATTGCGTGCAATTGCGCTATATACAATAGTATACAATCCCTTAAAAAGATTATCTTGTAGTTTGTTAGTGAGCCCGCAATAAAATGCCGAAATAGGGGAGCACACAGCCACAGCATCAAGCATATAAATATTTACTATTTAAAATGGTGTCATGAAAAAAGATTGTCTTCTCCTTTGCCAGAAGAAAGTATATTGTCAGTAAACGAAGCTGGTCTGATGGAGCAGCAGGTTGTCTCCTGTGTGTGCAAACCGTAAAATTTTATCTTTTAACAAGAGCAATAGCACAGCTATATCGAGCTCTCTGCTCACTCTTCCATGACGTTTCATATACTGGGAAGAAAAGAAGAAACCTATATCATAAAATGAATATAACATACCTACCTATATGGGTATATATCCCAATTTATGTGTGGAAAAGAGCAGGACCACGTTGTCCGTAATAAATGTAGCTGTCATGAAGTTTTACAGTAACATCCAATAAAGAGGATATAAGGCTGTCATTAAATGTCAATATTAATCTCGCCTCAGAGCAGACCGCTTGCTGGTGCTGCTGAAGCTGATGTAAACCTTTATATCATATTATGTAGAGGTGTCCTTCTTTCTTATGATGATCTGAGAAAAATGCGAACCTTACTTTCCATTACTGTTAGGACAATTCGGTTTGCTTGAGCTGACTAAAGGCGGAAGAAGATAAGGTAATTTTGGACAAGAAAGATGCATATACAGATGTTTAAATGAAACCGACACACCGACAGTGACGAACAAACAAGATGATGATGGGATGAATTAGAGTGAAGCTAATGGGATAAGGATCAGCATAACCACATAACAATATGGTTTGTAGACATTGTAGATTGTATCTATTGTAGATGGATCCATTTAACATATATTTATTTTTGGTCTTTGGGTATAATAAAGTTTCCTGTCAATTTTAATCAAATGAAATACAATATACCTATTCACCCATTTGCTCATAAAAGCCCCAATTAGCTATAGAATGTATGTATTTATCTAGGTTGCATTTCCATTGTTTCTATTTATGGTTCGCGGAAATTTGCACGCTTGAGAAATTCCAAGAATGGTCTACAGCGAAGAAAAATGCATTAACCTTTTCAATCAACCTGATTGGCAGTAATGAGCTGGAATTAGTATTGCATTTGTACAAGTCTTTGAGTCAGTGCTATTTCTCTTTGAAAGGGTTCAAAATGAAACCGTTATATGTGTTGCTCGTGTTAATATCCCTACTCCATCTCGAACTGGTTGTCTCAACCCACATCTCCATTTGTTATAGGGACACTATCTATGAGTACCCTCTTGAGTCTTGTCCAGGGGGCATTCAGCTCAGGAATATTGGGAAATGGTTTAGCAGATCCCGTTCTAAAACTTGTATTAGTGGACATGGAGCGTATGTTTTATAAAAAATAGCTATGCCATAGTTCAACGTTATTACAATCTTTATTAAATCTGAAAAAAATAAATCTGTACAGAGGTTGGATTCTTCATTCCAATGTAGTTATAAATATCAATTTAACAACTTTGCAATTGAAATTTTTCATTTTAAATATTGCTTATCAGATTACTTCAGTTTGATGGGGATGGGACTCCTTGGGATGAAAACATTTTCCCAAGAAGCTTTCCAGATGACATGAAACCATTTATTGGAAACTGGGTAGATTACCATCTCGAGAACGATTATGAGGTGTGCAGTCATTTTGCTTAATTAATAATTTTGCACTATAAGGAAAATTTTCGGTTTGGGGAACGAGCCATTAATTTAATACACAATTTTTTATAGCTACTTCAAGGGAACAAAACATCCAGTCTTTTCATTGACGCCCGAAAATTTCAACAAAGTCGAAACTTTCCTTCCAAAGCAATAGAGCTGATTGTAACCCCCTACGAAACCAACCGTCTCGTCGGAAGATACTCCATTGACTTTAAACGGGGTCTTAATAACCACGCAAAGCACTATGATGAGCTCCTCCGCACCGTCATCCACAACACGCAAGACCCCGTCCTAATTTCCTTAGATCCATTGGATCGCAGCAGTAAAGTATGTGCCTACCACCCCGAGGAACCCCAAGTCGTTCTCTCCAAATATATCACCAGCTCCTGGAAATTGGATAATTTGGCGGAAGACTGTGAACATGCTGTTTACCCCGCTTACCATCGCAAGCGCCTCGAGTGCCCAATCACACAATATTGTAGCTCCAACAAAAAGGTGTCAACCGAAGGCGAGGAAAAGATGCAAGGAAAAATGGACCAGTTCCAAGAAATATTTGAGACGATGGCTGAAGTCTCAATGAGAATGAAATATTCTGGCCAACACACGAAATTCAATGTGCTCAACAAAGGAAGTGACTCTGAAGAAAGGGATAAACCTTTCATGGCAATGTTACAAAGAAGCGCTCGAGTTTTCTTTAGAGGATTTCCTGAAGTTATCAAATGGGAAACTTTATTGAATGCTTTGACAATTTTTTCATCAACTTTTGAAGGACTCCTCCCCTACGAGTTCCAAGTTAAAGCTTATGACCAAGTGAGAATAGCTTTAGGAAGGTGTGCCGCAGATCAGGATAATCGGAGAGCGGATAATTACTTGAGTTACAATCAAACTTGTATGAGACTTAAAGGAAGAAGTGATGAGATTGAAGTTGATGAGGATGATGATGAGGATATGACTTCTGCTAGTAACAGTACATCTGTTCCTGATCCCACAGTCACCTCCAATACTACCTCATCCAATACTACCTCACCAAAAAATAAAGTAAAAACAGAAGCACCTAAAATAACCTTACCACCCACATTCAACAAGCTAATCGAGCTCCTCTGGAAAATTGTCCAGTTTACCCAAGCCGCATGCTTCCCAAGCTCTGACCATCACCCAAATATTCATCACTTTTACGCTTCTGCCATGCTCGATCTCTTTTCCACTCCGGCTGTCCAACTATTATGGTACCAAAAGGCGGGATGGGTGAGCAAAGCGATGGATAAAGTTATGCTCCACATTTTCCCTGAGCTCCCTGATAACGTTTTACCAACAATAAATAATATTCTCGAAAAATACGAGTTTTCAACTCATTTCAACATTTTACAAAGACCCAAAATCGCGTAAGTTCGTTTACACTTGTCATTACGTCAGATAAATATCATTTAACATTTTTTTTCAAGTACTTTAAACTTTGTTTTTCCCAAATCCAAACTCATTTTTTATGTTTTGCATATTATATATGTACATTTTATTGTTACAGAGAAATGGACAAACGGGACATGAGATGCGCTGGACACGGCAAATTAATATGGAATGGGAAAGCTTGTTGTTATCTTCAAGAGGATGATAAAAAGTTTCGATACATTAACCGGGTGGCTTTCGCTAAAATATGAGAGTGAATAATATTTTACTTGCTAAAATCTGTCAATATTTATATCAAGTATTTTTCCACAAGGATTGTTGGCTACAGTATAAAAAAATTGTTTAAATTCAAATCTGCTTTTGATTTGATGTTTCTCTTTGAATTCCTTTATTTTACGACTTGCACACGCCGTCATAATATGCTATAGGTTTCTGTTTATTTCAATTTTCATAATATGCAGCTCCCTTTTCTGTTTTCTATATTTACTTTTAACTTAATGATAAAACACAAGGGTAATGGCTTAGTCCAAGGTTTGCCATGTCGTAAATAAGCTCTAGGACCATTTTATTATATGGCACGTGGAGAAGTCTATGTATAATAAGTATAAAGTGTTAAAAATAACATTAACACCTAAAACAGCAGCTCACACGGCTCACGCAGAGCTTAGATCAGCAATGTGTATCACATCTGCACTCAAAATGGAGTCTTTCAATCTTCTCGTTCGTCGTGTGTGGAAAATTATTTTGAAGGTTAAGGTCGAGGTCTTCAACAGGCAAATGCAGAAGAGTGCTTTTTACAGCTAAGTTATTGCTTGTCATCATTGCGCGCATGTCATTTCATTATCATTATGAATGTGTGTTTGTATATTTATATATATATCAAGATTAATACTGGCTTGAGCCATGGCTCTAAAGCTGTTTTTTCAATGTTTTCCCCTGTCGAAGTCTTTGCTTGGTCAGCCGGTGACAATATAACTTTGAAGAAGATTTTTTTTTGCAAATGCATAATATATGGTCAACTATATATATATGAGCTAGTATTGAATCTGATTTTGAATTTCATTTGACAAGAAGAAGTGAGAAATGTAATAAGCATACAAATGAGCAGGAGTGTGTGCAATGTAATGCCATTGTCAGGGTCATGACTCAGATTACTATGCGCATTTCTTGAACACAACAAGTGTTTTTCCCTTTTCTAAAATCCCTTTTTTACTTTGAATTTTATATTGAATAGCCAACCTACCTACAATTTACCTTGATACCTAAGCCTTTTTAAAGATGGGGCAAGTTCTAGTTTTCAACTTGATTTTAGTGATTTATCATATCGTGACGTTTTATTTTTCATTTGCATACACATTTCTCCGCTCTATCCATATCCATATCCCTACAAGTTTTTTTTAATATAAACTCTGTAAATTTTTGCAATCCATTTAAAATAGGTAGCTATACAAGGCAAGCTAAACACTATCACAATAACTCTTACGAAGATGTAAAGTCTTATCAGTATGAGAAGAGCCAAGAGCCAAAAGAACCCACTTGATTTTCATACTCGTCTCTGGAGTGGTCTGGAACTACTGGATAACAACGCATAATCATGCGATCATGTCTATATAGACTATCATGATTTGAATGGGGGTTGAAATTGGAAATAAATATATTAGTTTTTAGTGAAACACAAATCGCTTATGGCTAATGCTATATACACACAATAATGGCACTCAGCACAGCGCACACAGCGTTGCCTGACATGGCGATATATAAATGGCACTCCTAAAAGGTTGAATGTTGCAAATTGACTGCTCTTGTGCGAATGACACCACACGACTTTTTTATAACTTTTTTTATTAGGTGATATGCTTTTTTGGGTAGGTTTTCTTTTTGCATTAGGTAAATACATATACCCTGCACACCTCATGCTGGCACTAGCATATATTTAAAATCTCATTACAATTTAAAATTACAAACCTACCAATAATATTTATGCCTACCAATTTTTAATACGACTCGTACACATCTTCTTGTCATTCTCGGGCGAACAAAAGAATATAAAAATAGCCCACATTATATAAACATTAGTGTACTTACCAACTTACCAGTTAGCATAATTGAATGGGCAGTTTTAGTAAAAAAAAGGCGTCATGAATATGATGATGTTATAGACTATGACTGCTTTATATGTGCTACTATCCATCTAAAAAATAATGAGATAGGGAAGACATTCGCAATAATATAAAGTGAGTCATATGGCAAAATACACTTTAAATGTCCTTGGTTTTTGCACAGCCCTACATATATCATGATGAAAATGATGATGCTGCTGATGATGATGATCACCAAAACCAAACCCAAACTACCACAGATGCCGACGCAATCATCCATATCAACATGAAACCTTATAGTGTGGCTTTTAGTTGGTGTTGGTATTTGGAAAGACCGAAAAGATAGACAAGTGTGAACAACATAACACCATCCACCAGTCATAATGCCAGACTAAGGTAAACATTTGCGAAGGTTGCTCCCTCCTCGTGCCATGTTGTGTTCTTCTCCTTAGCTTCTATGCAAACTAGTTTAGCGTCTGTTCCGGAGGAACAAAGGTTGACATTTAGTTGTCCTCCCGAGTAGTTGCAAACTTGGAACTGTATTTGCCCACCGTTTTGCTAAAGTGCCTTGTTTCGGAGACTAATTTATTTAAACTGATTTTTTTCACAAGTTGATTAACAACTTGAAGTTGTTTAGCATTAATTAAGATGAAGCCCACTCCCAATTTGACGGCTGTAGTCTTTGTTGGGGGCTGCTGCTCCGCACTCGTTGTGTCATACACGTGCCAAAAGATTCAGCATTGGAAGGTATTCCTTGTTTTGTTGGTTGCTCATCTTGATTTTGAAGTTTTGTAAAACAAATTTAAATGCTTAAAGTAAATATAAATATTGATTAGAACGTAAAGCGTAAAAACTTACGGTTGGATTTATATTTTGAATAGAAACGGAATGAGCTTCTCTCAAAAATTGCGAGGAAGCAAAAAGAGCGTCAGAGTCAATTTGACAGGTTGCTAAAATCTCATCCACTTAGTTCAGAATCTGTTGCTATTACCGAACTCAGCTTAAATGTGCTCCTGGAAAAGTTGCAGAGTAGGGAATTGAGAGCATCCCAAGTGCTGTATGCCTACATTGCAAAAGCTATTCGAGTCACGGAGGAGTTCAACTGTATAACGGAATTCATACCATGGGCAGAGGTGAATTATCCACAATTGTTTATAGAAAACATTGAAAAAGCGACTTTTTCTAAATGAATTTTTTCTTATGCAATTTTAGAATCTAGCCAAAGAATTGGATGAGTTACCAAACCTTAAAGGCCCTTTGCACGGCCTTCCCATAGCTATTAAAGATGACCATGACATGGAAGGTATCGATTCTACAATCGGCTTTGCTAGAAATCTTTATAAGCCCGCAGAGAGAAACTCTGTTCCTGTTCAAGTTCTTATTGACTTGGGGGCAGTGCCATTTTGTAAAACTAATGTACCTCAAGCCTTAGCTTCAATTACTACCGATAATCCAATATTTGGCACGACATACAATGCCCTTGAAAGATCAGCAAGTGCTGGAGGGTCGTCGGGAGGATCTGGCTGTATTGTTGCGGCGGGTGGAGCTCCACTAGCGACTGGTTCGGATATAGCAGGCTCTCTTCGGATTCCGGCACATTTTCATGGGCTTTGTTCTCTCAGGTCGACGACGGGAAGATTGAGTGGAAGAGGACTTCCGAAGAATATGAGCCACGTTATCACAAGTAAATTTTTTAAAGAATTTTTTATTATTTTAGAATCCTTTAAGAAATATCTTTAGAATGTAAAATGAACTGATTGACATTCATTTTTCAAATAGTTCAAGTGGTCACCGGATTCATTACGAAGGATGCCCAATCTCAAGCCCAAATATATAAAACTGTGACAGGGACGGGAGAAAGTTTACAAAATAAATATGATCCAACTGCAGTACCTCTTCCTTGGAATGAAACCTTATTTTCATCAACCAAACCTCTAAAAATAGGATATTACACGAGTCTGCCAATCTTCCCTGCGTTTGGAGACACACCATCCACTGTTCTCAAAGCTAAGTCATGCTTGGAGACCATGAAGCAGTATCAAGTAGTCCAGTTTCCAATTCCTGACACATTTGACCTGAGCAGAAGCATATTTGGCTTGTATTGGGCGGATTTGGGGAAAAATCTATTGAAAGAATTTGACGGGGAGCCCTTGTCAAAATCGGGGACCGGTCTTGTGGGACACGCTAATATGCCTGAGTGGATGAGAAAACTATTGGCGTGGAGTTTCTCAGTGGAAGTCTTACCACATCATTCGAAAAGAATGAAGGAGCTGCTGGAAGTTGGGATAGGATGTCAGACGTTAGAGCAGTTTACAGATTGTGTGAATCACTTGAAGGAAGTGAGGGATGAGATTATTAGGAGGATGGAAAAGGAAAATATTGACTTGCTGTTGGGTCCGGTGATGCCCTTCCCAAGTATTGAGGAAAGGGTTACAAATTTATTTGCAAGTAAGACTTAACCTTATCAAGAGAAAACTAACCGCGTCTAACCTACTTAATATTGTAAATAAAATGCAAGTTTATTTTTTCAATAGTGACGTCGATCTACACCTTTCTCTGGAACGGTCTAGATATGCCAGCAGGTGTGGTGAGATTCGGGAAGGAAAGTGGTAAGCTAATTGATCAAACAGACACTGAAAACGACAGCTTTCTCGAAATGGCCAAAAAGGTAAAGTCATCCTTTAAGTGAGGTCCATGTATATCCTACCCTCAGCTTAAAGAGCATGTAAATAGTAAATACAGATAGGCATATATTATGATATTGAATTGATATATAATTATTATTTGTAGGCAGTCCCAGCTGCAATAGGACTTCCTATAAATGTGCAAGTAATAGGGAAACCGTTTCAGGAGGAGTTGGTTCTTCGATTACTTTGCGAATTAGAAGACTGCTACAACAAACAATCTCAGGAGCTGTCAAGCAAGCTTTCAAATGGAGCCAGTAATAATAGTAATGGAATTAGCTCGTCTTAAATGTTAAGTATACATAATTTTAGTTTATTTTTAAGATTGTGAAAGGACATATATTGACAGGTTCAATGTTCCCAAGCTAAAATCATTTTAACATCCCTCCAATTAACTTTAAGCATAACAAGAACAAGTATTAATAATATATATAATATATATAACTGGTTATAAAAAGAGCATCGTCATTAAATGTGACACTATTACTGGAGTGGACAAGGGATGTTCATTTTACTCAAAACTTGGTCAATGCATTTTAGTAGGTGACGCATATCTTCAGCATCCAAATGTCCAATGTGACCTATACGGAAACACGCGGCGTTGGTTACTTTCCCAGGGTAAATTAGTTGACCTACATAGTCGAAGCCAAGCGTTAACTGATATAATTTATCTCCACTTACAATAAGTATTAAAAGTATATTATATTTAATAAGCGGCATTCAAACGTACCTAAATCGCTTAATTCGTTGTAAAACTTTTGAAAATTAAAATTTTCATGAGATGGATAAAAGAAGGTCGTGGTTATATGCCCTTCTTCTCCTTCAATCAACTGCTTGAAGCCCCTTTCAGCCATCCCAACTTTGATAATCTCACTATTTTTCTTGTAACGAGATGCCCTTCCAGCAACCCCTCCTTCAGCTTCTAGCTCCTTACAAGCTTGCGTCAAACCTAGAATCGCGTGAGTTGGAGGGGTAAATCGAAACTGGCCATTTTCTTCAAGTCCCTTCCACTGCTCATACAAATCTAATGCCAATGATTTTGACAGCCCTTTGCACTTCTCCAACTGAGTCAACCTACAAATCACAAACCCAAAACCGGGGACGCCTTGCAAACACTTGTTTGCCGAGCTAATGAGAAAATCCACTTGCGAATAGTTTGTTTCTACTGCAGCAAAGCTGCTCATTGCATCCACAATGTAAGTCATTGCTGGAAACTTTTGTTTTAGCTGCTCTCCCAACTTCTCAGTTGGATTTATTATTCCAGTTGTAGTTTCACAGTGGATGACGGCGACAGAGCTGAATGTTCCATTGGGTTGAGATTCCAAGAAGTTGAGCACACGTTCCACATCCACCACCTGTGTTTCCGGGAAGGCTAGAATGTCATAAGGGATTTCCGCTTTTTCACAAATGATCTTCATTCTTTGGCCATAAGCTCCATTCGCCACGATAAGAACCTTCTGCTTTCGATTGGTGGTAGAGAGGAGAACAGACTCGACGGAGAAAGTGCCACTTCCTTGCATTAAAACGGCGGTGAACTCATTTTGTGAAAGACCTATATATAGAGATTTATGTGCATATTTCTGTAATTTATGTCATTCGAAACTTAGTAAAGCTTATATTCTAACTGATTTGAAATTTACCAGCAACTTTAACCAAGTTGTCGCGAAGATTCTTCACAATCTGAATGAATTCCGTGTCCCTCGATCCCATATCACGACACAAAGCTTCCTTCACAGTTCGACTCACACATAGTGGTCCTGGCGTGAAGAGTTTCTTCTCTTGAGGAGCCGCATGACTTCCTGTAAAGATCAAGTGTTTCGCAATTGTTATAGCCTTGTTAACTTTACTATTATGACAATTCAAGGATGATGGAAGATGTGACTTGTGACTTGCTTGCTTGCACTGGTTGAGGTGAGGAGTTACTGCGGTTGTTTATGCCAATAAAAATGCACCTTGTGATAATACGAGAACTGCACTTTCGTCTAATATTTGAATGCGTAATAGCTGTAATTGTAGGAGGGAAAAAGCCACCACCAACCAGTTTCTGCACACATTTTAAAAGTACCATACTTATCTTCACTCCAGTCTTTCTAAAAGTAACTTTTTTGTATGAAAAGGGTTCAAATAAATGACCACATAAAAATAACTAAATTGCTTGACCAGGAGTTGGACTTCAAAGCTTGCGCTAGTGACGACCACCTTCGTTAGGATAAGATGAGATTATACCACCTATATCCTGCCGATTACTGATACTGATTTTTCCAACAATTTATCACAAAGCAGTTTTTATTCAAGAATTTACTTTACAAAATTTAATGCCCGAAAATTACAAGTTTCTGGTAACGTTCGTATTTTTCTGATATGTCGTATTTGTGTTCCATTATAACAAAAATAGATTTCGTGAAGATTGTTATATTAAGCAGATTCAACTGTTTCTTCCTGAATGATGTAGTTCTTTGGAAAATAGTGGATGAGACCAGCAAATTATCTCAGCGAGGTGAGACTAATATCGCGTTTCTGCTTGCGTTTCTTCTGCTAAATTCGTACTCGAGTCCCATGCATTAGATACGCTGGAGATTGTGAAGGGTGTCTTTCTACTTTCTTTCGAGGAACTTGCACTCGTCGGGATCTTGCTTAGCTGGGGTTGTTGCTGCGCTTCCTTTGAAAGCAAAGGTTCTCCTACTCTAGCGGAGCCGCTTGACTGTCCTTGTGGAGCAGGAGCTGTTTTATTTCTCGATTTGAAATTTAACTTTTTCTTTGATTTACCTAATAAAACACATTTGTTCATCAAATTTCTGTTTCTAAATGGTAAAAATAATCAATTTCATAGACTTTTATGCTACTACCTTTCCCTGTGGAAGACTTTTTGCTACCGTCACTATCTTTATGCTCTTCTGGTGGTCCCAACGGAACCTTTGATTGAGAAGATTGTCCATCATCCACAATATCAGTGGCTTCTGACACCATGGACGTCATTGACATCGACATTGAGTCGTGAGTTGAGGTGGAACCTTTTCTCTCCTTGAAATATTCCTTGTGCACTTCTGCCAACGTGGTTACCATCAAAATCTCTTTATTTGCCACCTAGAAAGATATGAAATTGTCAATTAACCCAAAAACCTTTGTTTATATTACTCAAAAATGTGTTTTACCCTTACATCAGCATCTGTAACAACTTTTCGAACTCCAATTGGAGTTGAATCCGAACTCAGATCGTCTCCCATAGGTTCATATGCTAAATTAACTATCCCATCATCCGAATCCGCTCCCTCAGGTGATAATCTTCTTGCAGCAGATATTTTTCTAAAACGAAAGCCCTTGTCTTCATAATACTGGTCGTTGATAATGGTTGATGATGGATTGTTTGTTGGATTATAGCTATTTCTTAGAAACCCTTTCAATCCCGCAGCACTTGTCAAGCTGTTTTCAATTATGTCTCCATGATCTTCAATTCGATTTATAATTTCAGGGCGAGATTTTGGTGATTTTAAACGTGGCAGTTTTATAGGTTGATCTACATATGGTGTTGTTACGATTGGAGGGAGGGATGAGGACGAAGGTAAAGGAGTAGGATCTATTTTCCCCTTATTTTCTAATATTGGTTCGCCGGATTCTTTCAGCCTTGTAACTGAAATGGGACGAGGGGCTGGTTCACTACGGGCATCGTTACTACAATCAGGGTTTTCTGGAGGTTCTGCTGTAGTAGAATCTCCTTTAAGAAGTGGACTGTTCCTCTCAGGTTCCTGATTTGTGGAAACTTCATTATCGTCAGCTTCCGATACGGAAACGGCAACTCCATTTGCAATACCATTTGGAACAGTTCCATTCTGCTCATGAATACTTCGAGATGGGGTGGAAGGATTAGAAACATTTGTGAGAATATTTTCCGCCTCAGGATTCTCTTCATTTGCTTCCTGAAGACGGGCAGCTTTCACCGCTTCCCTTCTAGCTTTCTCACGATTCTTCTCCTCCATGACGTCTGAAAGAACGCGAGTGTTGAGGTCCATAAAATTTGATTCAATGTGAGATATCAACCATCTACAACAAAATGTTCATAATTCATATTTTTCAAGCATTCACTATGAGCAAGGCAAGTTAAAATGAAGAGAAAAATATTAGGATTACTTAAAGCCTGCAAAGATTCCTTTATCGTGTTTTAAATCTGTAGCACATGAAACATCTAGTCGTGTCAAACAACGGACAGAGTTTACCAAATGTTGAAGATTTAACATAGTGTCCAACTCCGTTTCTGAGATTCCATCGAGATCAATTTTATTTGCCAGCCTACAGATTTACCCAACAGTTTTTGGTTTAGATTAAAAATGCATCATTGTGAAAGTACATAACATTATTATAGTATTCAATTAACTCACAATAAAACAGGTTTCCCACGAATTCTATAATCACTCAAAACTTGGGATAGAAGTTGCCCAGCTTCTGACATTGTATCCCGTTGACTAGTGTCCACAACGAAAATGACACCGTGTGCCTTAAAATCCCGAGAAAAAAAATTCAAATGCTTCGTTGCAATAGAACGAGTGGTGCATAAAAAGTTGCGAATTGTATAAACTGCATAAAGTTGTGATTTTTAACGGCGTAAATTACGTGTGGTAGGATTAGGATACAAGCAAGAATTGTTTTAAAGTGAAAGCTTCAAGCATAATTCCATTGAAAACAAATTTGACTTGATTACATCAGCGTAATAATGGTCCCAAAGCTCTTGAATGGAAGCATGACCCCCAAGGTCATAAAGGTTCACAGTTGTCTTATTCTTCTTCACGGTGAAAGTGTTGAATCCTTTTGTTTGAACGTATTTCAAGTCTGGAAGCGTGCGTTTAACTGGAAACAACAAAGCAAGTAGTTTTGTTGTTTTGTTACTTGTCTCAAAAAATGTTGCAACACAATATAATTGTAAACAGGGATTAAAATGTACACATACATTTGTACAGTCTCAGAGCGATTGTCGACTTTCCCACGGCTTGCATCCCAAGTATGATTATGGAAACATTTTTCCTTTTGAACTCTGTAAGACGTGTAAGAAGATGTTCATTCATTAATAGTTGCTGACAAATTGCCAATATTTAATTTTGGAAATTAAAAGTACACGGGAATTTTCTTACTTGTTGACATTCTCCATTTGGACCACGCTAATCCAACACGGGATATTCCTAATCTCAGACAATTTCCCATTTGTAAAATTGATGAAAACTCACTTTGCACTTGATTCTTTTGTAGATTTTTTTACGTATAATCACGAGTCCTTTTACGATGTAGAATGCAATGCATAGTACGGTTAAATTTTGAAGTATAGCAAAATTTCATTTTCATAATCACTCCAATGATAATCACAGGATAATGATAATGAATAAGCGAAGACCTCGTTGCATTTTGCATTACGTTTTTCACGCTCGAGGTCGAGACTCGAGATTGATTTTTATTGCTGGTGGTGGTGGTGGCAGCTAGCAAATTGTACTGGACGGTTTGTTTGGAACAGGGTTTCCAGGAAACGACGCATCGATAACGTATGAACGTGAGTGAACTCATGTGGGTAGTGGGTATGTGATACCTGACGGAGCGCTGGAGCTGGAACGAGGTTGCATTGGGATTATGGCATATTACGTGCACCGATGAACGAGGGGTAATAGAAAATGTGCAAATTGAACATGTCACGCAATAGTTTCCTACACTTTTTGCATGCTATCTAGACCAGCAGCAGCTATTCTGTCATCAAGTCAAGTGCTCATAAAATGCAATGCTAGCTATAAAAAATGCCTCGATTACTTATAAAAGGTAATGAAAATGCAAAAAAAAAGGATGTGTTCCAAAGTTCCAATTGCTTGCATAAAGGGCAATCGTATGAATCGTCCGTGTACTAAGCCAAACCATTTCCGACAAAATATTATGGCTTATAAATGTTCAACATATGGAGCAATTTCACTTACCCGATGAAATGATTCCGTTGTTATCAGATTCCATGTTATCAGATTTTATTTTGAGCCGTCACAGGTTTAAGTACCCACCAGTTTTACAATATCGTAAGTGAATTAGGGTAGAGAATATATGGATGATTATGCCTTTTATTGCGAGAAGTAGCTGAGATTCACAATATCGCAATTCTGTTGCATGCACCCGGATCAGATTAAACTTGAATTGTACAAGACACAGCAGCAGCTCATTCTCAGTAATTAATTACCAATGCCAATGATGACTTATGACTAAGGTCTCGGTCTCAAATCCAAAATATGACAGTATTATTCTCTCTTAGCTTCGCCTTTGTGACTTGTGTAATGTAGTATAATAGTGCAATGGTGTTTTCGTTGTCTTGTCATAATTCATAAACTCATAATATTGCCCATGTCATTTATGCTTCTTGCCTCAGAGTCTGAATACATTTATGCGTATAGAGCATTCGGTTCTATATGTGTGTAGTGTGTGTGTGTAATAGATATGATATGAACCTTCATTTGAAGACAATATGAACAATAAAATTTGCTGATAACTTCCAACTTCCAACATCCATCTAATCACAAGAATATAGTTATATGCACAGCTTCCTATCGTATATACTTTTACACAATGTACATATACAACATCCACTCGTCTATATATCCTTCAGTATCGTTCTCCATTTGTCTCGCTGCTCTCATGTCTCAAATCCGCGATAAAATGTTATCTTCTATGCTATAACCTATTAGGATTACTTTCAGGGCCATTTCAGAGGTTGAAATATGAGACAAATGATGAAAACTTAAGTAACATGTACAAGAGAAACAGTACCTTGATCTTATAGAAATAACCCTAAAATTGATGATGTATTGTGCAATGTGTGTTTTTCATATGAAACTACAAACATGCTATTACTTAAGGAATATGAAATATAAGCAATGAGTGATGAGGGAATCTGTCAATAAAAGCACAAATTGTACAAGCCCAACAAGCCTACACACCCACATCAATTCTCATTCCGTCAATTAATTGAACGTATTTATTATTAAAGTTCATCTTTCTTTCTCTTTGCCTTTCTTTTTAAAATTTGAATTAACTTTGTCAAAAAACCGTCCATTCTCTAAATACGAGAGAGGGATTTTGTTCTTACGAAACAGAACGGGGGGAAGTAAAAGTATGCAATGTTAAATAGTTTTTTACACTAATATTTTATATTTTACATATACACACATATATTTATAAAGTTACGTGGGCCACTGTAATATATATAATATATATTAATTAGGCATAATTATATAACAAGTAGCAATAATTATTATTCGTACTAATATGGTAATAAGAATGATTGCAATTGCATTTGTGTTCATTTTTTTTCTTTCTATTATCCTTTCTTAAAATTCCCTTGTTGATTTTTTTGTTGTAGCAATTATATTAGATAGTATTTTAAGGTATGCAAGTTTTAATCCTCAGCAGTAGCAGCAGCAGCAACTCCCTCTCCCTTTCTCCCTCCAACTTTTCTTTAGGTAAATAGGAAATCAACCAAATAAAAAATAAGAAAAGAAAAAAAAACCATGTGGATCATGAGCGTGTCTTCTTGGTTTTGCTTGAAACTCACTTTGTCACTATCATTTTTACTTGTTCATTGTTTTACGTGGTACTTCACACTATTACAACATAATTTATCATCATTATCATCAGCATAACCATCATTCAATCAGTCAATAATTCAAATAAGATTACTTATTTTCCCTTTTTTCAACATGGTACACACGTGTATTGTAGGTGGTATATAATAATAACCTGATCAAAAAAAAGAGAAAAATTCTGACATACAGTTTTTTGTTTTATGTAAATACTCAATAGCATTCTTTATCTACACAGGAGAGTCTCATGCAAACTGAAAACTTTTTTTCTTAGCGCAGTTGAATAATAATAATAATAATATAATAATTAGTTAAAGGTAATGTGTATATTCTTGTATTATAAATCATGTTGCTTCTTTTGCTTGGTTTTTTTCTTCTTCTTCCAAAAATTTGTTCAGTCCGAGTTTTGCCCTTGTCTCGCACACGCAGCCGTCGCAGCACTACCACCATACCACCACCACAATCAATCTTATCATCTTACAATAACAAGTTTCATATCTTCATCACCCAAATACTATGTAAAAAACGTCAAGGGACTTGAAAGGGAACCGTAGTAAATATATTTCTAGTTTGACGAACGAACATCATGTTTTTTTGTTATATATCATCATCATATTAATCGTATCGTAAAACTCCTAGATTTCGATCATTGCAATCCACAAAAGGTATGAAGACTTTTAAGGGTTTTTTTAAAGGTAAAGTAAAACCAAACACACAACGTTTTTATATAAAGATTTTGATAAAATCCGAAGTGCAATCGTCACCAAACCACACACCACCATACTACATACATTATTATACCGCTTATAATCAAACAGTACAATTTTAATTATTATAGTTCTCATCTTATCAAAAAACAATTTGTTGTAGCTCTTCATCTCTCTTTTTTTTGCGTCCGATTGATGATGATTTTTATTCATATGAATCGTTATTGTATTATTATTGATGAAAACTGGAACGAGATACTTTTTAAATATTCATCAGAGTCCATTTTCACATTTCCAAAAAGTAAAACAGGAAATTAAAGACATGTTTTTTTTGAACAGCAGCATCATCATCAGCAGTAGTATATAAGTAGTAGTACGGCATGTATGTATACATAGTTCAATTGTATATATATATTAATTTTCTTATACCATCAGCTTTTTTAAGGGTATTACAATGTACTACTAATTATTATGGTCTTGTTCTCATACATAAGTTTTACTAATACAATAATATAATAACAACAATCAATAATAATCATAAGTTTATTTATCACGTTATTCTTTTTAAAAATTACTGTGTGTGTGTGTTTTTCTTTGTGTTGGATTTAATAACAGTGACGACGAACGAGAGGAGATGAGGAGGAGGAGGATCTCAGCAGCAGGATACAACAATATATAATACAAACATGTCAGCACAGCAGAACTGAATGATTATAATAATTATAATAAGTATTGGTTTTTTGCGATTGAATTGATTCAACACATATTTTTATGTATGAAGGACGCAGCAAAAATTTGTCACAGCATGAGAGAAGAACGTGAAGTATGTAGTACAAGCGTTGACTTTTTGACTCTTTTTTTTCTATATCTTGATGAGCAGAAAAACTGATGGATGACTTGACTTTGTTTTCTTGCTTTTAGGTATTTTGTTTTAATATATAGTTTTTTGATGCAGTAGGAGAGGAGGTTGAGTTTTGTGATTTCTTTTCACATGTCCACAATATTAATTTTAGTTTTTGCCATCAAATATTTCTTGATATTTTTGTATTTTTTACAAGAATAACAAAAAAAGATCGAAGCACTGACAAGGGCAATCACCGGAGCTTCCCACACAACTATTTTCTTTTCGAAGATCGAAGAGGACATATATATATAATATATTAATCATTGTTAAAACATTGTTTCTCTGTTTTCAATTATTTTTTGTTTTCTCTAAAATGCCTAAAAGTTTACGATATTTTTTATATATATATCCTAGTTTGGTAGTTTTTGATTAAAGTTTGAGCTCATTGGCAATTTTGGACGCGATATTCTTGAATCCAATCGAAGTTCCGGAGATGCGCTTGAAACGGACGCCGTTGAGGGACAAGCGAGGTAATTTACACACTTCAATCTCCCATTGCACCAAAGAGTCTGTGTTCGGGTCACCGTGAACACAGAGAAGGAGGAATTTCTCACGTTGCTCATAATCACAATTGTTCGCGTCCAGGACCTACCAGCATGGGCGTCATAAAACAGTCAGGTCATATAAAATACCCGTTGGGAATTTGATAAAATTTTTTAAACTGTACACTCCCACACGCTATAAATCAAACTTAACAGTTACCTTTCGAATCTCTGCCATAATTTCGTTCGGGTCTCTGGCCGAAGTAGTCTTCATACTAAAAGTGAACCGTAATGATCGGGGTTTTACATGTTCGTCGTTTGTGTTCCTGAAACAAAATCAGTAAGCCTATGTACAAAGCAGCAATATCAAAAATTCTCCAAAATATTCTCTGTTCAAATTATTCTTAAAAGGTATTTTGATCCCATGTTAGTCACATTGGAAGGAAAAGTAGGTTAATATAAGTATATCCATCCACATACAATGAAAGGTATATATATATATATAAAAAATTTACAATAGGTCAATCAATCCACACACATATTACATTCTCTCATTAATCATACTCCGCAAACCGATCTACGTGAAATAGAAGTAGTATTGTACAAGTAGATACCAAAACTTACTAACAAGCGAGTTTCCCCTCGAGTCCAAATTTTTACAGAGTTCGTTAAATTAATATTATCATTAAATTGTCATACAAAACCCCACCACATACAACATACATAAAACAACCATTCAATTCAACCACAACAGGAAGAAGAAAGGGTCCCCAAAAAAACTAGTTGTATATTTTTGTGTTATAAAAAAACCAACATCAGAGGAAATTATACATCATGGGTCGTACCTTATGACTAAATAGCAGATTTTCGCTTACCCAGGGAGCTTATTAGTCGTCGGGGTGGTAGCAGTCTCCATTGGCCTTTTGGAGAAGCGTGATGACAATTTTGAGAAAAATGAGGACCTTGCTGCTGGATTAATTGATGAGGTGTCTTGCGTCGTTAAAGCCGTGTAAGCATTTGCTGTGTGGTTCCTGGGTCGGTTTTGCCCACTATGAAAGGTGGACCGACTGGGAACGTTACGAGGAAATGACGTACGGTTCGTTGCTACTGAAGTTGTCATTACATTTGTCTTGTTTGTGCTACAAAACCCAAAAACATAGAAAAATTTCATGTAGAAACAGTTATCATAATGTAGTATGTAAACTACATAATCAATCCCGTGTTCTACGCACAAAATCCCAAAAAAATCTTTAAATTATTTCTAAATCTAGTTCCCAAAAAAGGTCTATATATAGAGTCTAAGGTGCAATGTACAAACATTGCAAAAAAGCGCAACAGTTAAGAACAACTGCACATTTAGTGTCCATTGTCAATAGTACACACACAAAATATAAAAGTATATAGGTATATAAGTACATACATTCAAAACAATTAGTTGATTAATATGTGTTAAGTACAGAGAAAGGTGAGAAAGTCAGAGAAAGTTTTTAGTTCCTTGATTTTCTGTCACTCTCATGACATTTGTTTGGAGAACAATATTTACCTTGATCTAAGGGTCGCATCGATATTAGTATCAAGCGGAGGCAAGTCAGAATGCCGTGTGCCTGCAGCGGAAATTGAGGCAGATTTCGTATGACCCTTGCGTGTACCCTCTCCCACGGTCAACAAAGCACCACTGTGTAAAATACATTGCACCGAAAAGTAGATACATATAGTACATAGAGATAAAGTACAGTAACAAACAGATAGTAGTCCCTTCAGTTTGGTTCAGTCGTCATATTCTCATTCTTTTGTACAGAAAAAGCCAAATCCCAACGAAGAAAGCAACAAATAGACAAAGGAGTACATGGAGCCATGAGCCTTGTAACAGAGGTGAGTCTTGTCCCACGACTTTGGAACAGGCAAAGAAGAGAAGAAAAATGTGTAACGAAAAAAAGTAAAAAGGATTTGGTTTGATAATGGGTTATTTTTTTCCAAGGTTCAAAAAGGTTGAGAATAATAACGGAAAAGGAGAATATAAAAACATAAAAAGCTGTACATAGAGAGCTGGTGGTTTTGTCCCTTTTTGGAGTAGCAAAAACCGCTTGCTTAAAATCAACTTGGTATCATACCTTGGAGTAGTATCTCCCCCAACAGTATTAGTTTTCTCGTTTGATGAAGCTTTCGCCTCATAGCCGATTGTGCTTCGCCGTCCGACAGAGCCTCCCACAGGGATTGGTCTGTTGCCCGTCATTGTATTTGACTTAGTAATTCCACGAGGTTTCGGACTGTTGGCAGCGCCTATGGATATAAAATACATAAAAAATTCATGTTAGTACAAATTCAAAAAATTGTTTCTTATACAAAAGTTCGCAGTCTATTTTACCGGAAACATCAAGAACAGGTGTATTTCCAGTCTTAACGGCAGCCGATGCCGGCCTTGAACTACTACTCGTTGTGCTTCCTGTTCCTCCAGCGCCAGCTGAAGCCGCACTGATACGCGCAGTATTTTCTTTGATTGTTGCAGAGTCGACAGTGTTTTGCCTCTTGAAGTTGTTTGTAGGTGTGATGGCATGATTATGATTCGACGTGGCAGCATTATTTCCTGGCCCTTTAATAAAACATCGATTCCAAAATTTAGTTAAGCTTCCACAATCTCATTGAATCAGTTTAGCTTTCCATTCCCAAAATTGTGATTGCTTGGAATAACATATATTGATAGAGAGCCCCCATCATCATCAAGACCAAGACACTTCATGCAACATTCTATAGATAGTATATTGAATCCCTTTCTCAAGTGTTCTGTACAAATACACGGCCACCAAACACGACCACACCAGAAAGCTTTTTTTCATTTTTTTTATTTGTTCAACAAATTTTCAACATCTCAACAGAGCGAAAGCTACCAGAAGCCCCAAGCGGAAAAATAATAAAAAGATAAAGAAAAACATAAAAGGATAAACATCTATATATTCCTCCGTTTTCTTCCAAGACAATAATCATAACTCACACTTGGAGAGTGAAAAAATGTGTAGTACACAAACAGAGAACTGTGCGAGAGAAGTGCTGCTGTGTGTAGTTTTGTTCGGTTTCAAGTGCTGTGTGTACAGACAAAAGATATAAGAGGAGTGTATTATATATCTCTCCTTTTTTTTAAAGTGGAGAACCACTTTTCACTTGGATAAACAAAAAGAAGATATGAGGAGAAAGGGATGTTGTACAAGGGCTTCTGTTCTGACTCTACGGATGATGAAAATAGGAAGGGGATATGCCTAATCTTCGCAAATTGCAGCATGAACTGAGAATCTGAATTGTTTGCGATATAACGTGATTTTGTAATAGGAAGAATCTATAAACTTTCCCAGAAACACTACACCATCACTTGTCTGCTGTCGGGAATATTTTAGATACCCGGAGGAACCCACAGGGACTTTGAAAGAGAATAGGTAAGTAGGGCCATCATCATGCGATGAGAAAGTAAAGAAAGTATAAAAGTAGTGAAGTTGAAGAGAGGTTTGGGATGAATAAGTAAAATCATGTGGGAAGCAGGATATACGAATTTCATGAGAATCCAATAAGATAATCATGAGGGATGATGTGATAGGGGATAAAGAAGGAGAAGAGATATATAATGTTAATGTTAGAGGAAAAAGGTAAGAATATGTTATATAGGCATCCTTGTAGTTTTCCAAGAAAAGAAGAGAAAAGAAAGAGGGAGAAAGAAAAGACAAGTGTAAACCCGCGCACCAGCAGCCGCATGAGAAGCGACGGACTCACGCAAACTTTCCCCACCCGAAGAGGCTCTTCTGGAGGGCTTCGAGTTGGTGGCCGATATGGAGCGGTGAACACCTCTATGAGACGGGGATTGGGCATTGCTGCTCGTACCTCCAGGAGTAACAGCGGATCCTCCACCCGAAATAGGACCTACTATATTCCTCAACGACAATGAGCTGCCTGACCTCGATCCATCACTTTCCAACTGTGGACGATGACAAACATTTTCCAAAAAACAATGAAAAACACATTAGAAACATTTGTTACGTTACGTTTACATAAAATATCATAATATCCATCTGGAAATGGCATCATGATAAATAACTAAATTAAATTGGAATATAATACACTTGGAACTGGATACTCACATCGGAAGACCTTCTTCCAAGAAGTAAATACGTTGCAAAGATATCGTCATATTTTTGGGTTTTCAGACTTTCCTCAATGTCCGCTTTACTGTAGCCCATCCCAGTAAGAATTTCTATACAACCAATACAACAAAAAACGAGGAACAATAAAGTACACTCTCACATCAACATCATTATATATAAGTTGAGAGAAAAAAATCACTAAGATAATAAAAAAATATTGTTGTGTCAGACTTGTCATGCTTGGAAAACTAATAGAAGAAATATATATATATATAAAACGTGGGCTTGGAATACTAATAATATAACTTTGTTGCATATCAATCAAGACTTAGTTTTCATGCAGTATATTTTTTGGGAGAAATGTATTTATAAAATCTATATACTAATAGAGCTCACTAAAGCTCTTTCTAGTACGCTGCTATATTTTACTATATATACGAGCTGAAAGTAGTAGAAAAAAGAGCCAAACTTTTATGAAGAAAAGAGACTTCATGTCATTTGTTTGATGCTGGATTGGATTCACTAGTATCAATCAACGCTCTATATACAACGTAAACTATATTGCATACTTTCTAAATCAACTTATTTGCTCATTAATAGTAACAAGGTTAATGGAAAGTCAACAGCCGAGCCGAGTAATGTTAGTTTAAGTTCATATACTTCTGCTTGGTACAAGACAAGATTTTAGCAATATATATAAATACAATAAAAAAAACTAGACTAAGTACTTTCATATCAACTCAATCAAAAGTTCTGATACTGTTCTCTCAATGAGCGAAATATTTAAGCGGAGAAATATAGAAGCTTGGAGACTAAAAATCTAACTAAGTATATTACAAAACGTAATATAAAAAATTAGACTAAAGTCAAAAATCCTAAAAAAGCTTAAGAGAATTATATCAAATATAATATATATAAAATAGAGGAGTGTTTGAAAACTCGAAATAGAGGTTATGTTATTCTAGTTCAGGATTATTATACCAATTGTAATATATTTACCTATGCTTAATTCTTTTGTGTGAGAAGGAGAGAGCCCGATCGTTAACATGGAACAAACATGTTGTGTCATAATAAAAAATTAAGTTTCGATCAATTATTAAGTCACATATTATATTATCATTTTTATCATAATCATTTTTTTTATATATTAGAAAAATACCACACCACAACCACAAAAATCTTTTGTATGAGCCTTTTGCAAAAGTTCTATTGTATTATGGACGTGGCTAATAGAAAATACACAGAAAACATTGGTAGTGTTTGAGGGCGACAGCTTACCTATCCTTCTGAGATCGTTGTATTCAGGTTCGGGCTCGATATATGGTTTTAATTCTTCATCTTCAAAGCCCATATTCATCCATTTATCCTTCATTATTGTCTGAACCCAGCAAAATAACAATTGTTATTTAAAATTGCTGGTCAACATTTAATGTTTAAGAGCTATATGTATAGACACAAATTAATTAGGGATACCTGTTTTACCTCTAGCGATGCTCTTTTAGCGGGATTCAGGACCAAAAACTTTTTAAGAAGGTTCTCGCAGTCGGTGGACATATAAAATGGGATACGGTATTTTCCCCGGAGAACCCGCTCCCTCAACTCCCTTAGCGTCGTCCCATCGAAAGGCAACGACCCACTGACTAGTGTATATAAAATCACTCCCAATGACCATACGTCCACTTCAGGCCCGTCATATTTTTTCCCTGTAATACCATACCAAGTATATACCACACCATGAATACTAAATCACTACGCAAATGTATTACCCTAAGTAGAAGTTGTTATTTAACATAATTATTTAGCTTAATTACTGTTCGCACCTTGGAATAATTCAGGCGCTGCATAAGGTGGACTACCACAAAAAGTATCTAATTTATTTCCAGGAGTAAATTCATTGCTAAACCCAAAATCTGCTATTTTGATATTCATTTCACTATCTAATAGCAAATTTTCTGCTTTAAGATCCCGATGAATTATTTTCTTTTGATGGCAATACTGAACCGCTGATACAATCTGTTGCAAAGTAAAAAAAATAATATTTACATTATAATTTTATTCTTCTCTCCATTTTGATTCAAGTTAAAAACAAATATTCCATCCCGTACCTGACGAAACTTTGCTCTCGCCTCTTTTTCCTTCATCCTCCCATGTAAAACAAGGTAATCGAACACTTCACCTCCACTTGCATACTCCATCACAAGGTACAAGGTCTTCTCCGTTTCAATTACTTGAAATAATTTAACTGTAAAAACGTAAAGGTTGACATATATTACAAAATCCTGAAGCATGCACGAATAACATAAAAAACTAGCATAAAATCAAACATCCATCATACCTATATTGGGGTGATCCAACATTTTCATTATCCTAACCTCGCGAAATAATTTTTGCAAACTACCCGGATTCAACTGAGTTTTGTCAATTATTTTTATCGCCACCTGCAAATTCATAAAACAAACCCACTCAATTAGTCATCTCAAACACCTCAGCTTAATTTAGTTTTACACAACTCTACACTTTTTGCATGTTATGTTGTTTTACTTCATTAACATCAAAGCCCTTGTTTTCGAGCTTTCGTTCATTGCCCATTTTCAATTGCACTTGCCTGCATCACGAGATAACTGCACATTATCGTATCGCCCATACACATTATCATATCATGAATCATCACAAATTGTGCAGCAAACTATAAAGTACAAATCTCATCCATGTGTGTTGTGTACTGCAGTACACACACACACACACCTCACTACAAGGCATCCCGTTGCTTATAGCTCATAATATTATAGTCATGCCCATCATCATTATATTTAAGTCCATCACTCCTTAGGGAACACCTCAACACACAAACGCATAAGCTATCATATCATCGGGCAAGAAAACTGAAATGAAACGATGCATATCCCCTTTTTCTGCTGATAATAATTCATCAAGAAGTAATCATTTTTTTAACTGAGCTAAAAGTTTCTTACACCTTTTCTTATACAACTGAGCTCTTCTAAGCTTTATTACCTGCGTGCACATCCCTATACCTTCTCGTAATGTATTCTTTCTTTACTACAATAACAAGTCAAACCTTAAAAATCTACACCTACATTTTTATATATGAGTTTGCTCCTGCAAGATGTGAAGCCGTTGCCTTTATGCTATGTAAACGTAAACTGCAAGTGGGAAAGTAAGTTAAGAAAAAGGTGAGTGAACTCCACCATCACTAACATTACTATAGTCAGTTGCTGTACAAAACAGGCACAGCGAACTAATGTAATCATCAACATGATCACAATGCATCTCTTTCGTATCATGGGATTAATCAAAGCCAATTTTACCTGCCTCAACATTCAACACAAAATACAAAAGCTACATGAAACTCATTCTCATTTCCACTGTGTGTCAAGTGCTAAATGCTGACAACGGGCTCTGCTGAGCTCAATCCACTCTATGCGTGTGGTTTGGTTAGGGATGCTTAGCAAAAAATTGTAGCTTTCTACTTTTTGCTTCCTTTTTGTTTTAACTCAGTTATCTTTACAATTTTCCTATCTATCTCTTGCTCTCTTCCTTATGGCATTGGCATGCCATAACCCTACCTACCTTCACTACCTATCCCTAAATCTACAAGTTATGTAGTCGACTCTCTACCAGAGTCTACACTATTATTATGCTCAACACAAAGAGCAGACCGATCCCGCAAGTCATATTTTAATCTCATTCTCATATATATTCTTTTCTTGCACACCTGTAACTCTCTGCACCTGCATAAAAGGAGAGTGATATTGATAGACTATATAAGTTAACTTCAAGCAATACAATAGGGAGTTTTGTGATGTGATGACGGATGACTTTGAAAATGAAATCTGACTGCTTGTAAATGACTAGAACTGTTTTTACTTGACATGCTCGATCAATGTTCGCAGAATCGCAAATCTTATATAGGTTTGTTTCATCATTCATCATTAATTATTATCCTTACCTCTTTCCCAGTAGGAAGATGTTTTGCTAGTTTGACTTTAGCAAAATTTCCTTTTCCTATCGTTTTTAGTAGTCGATACTTTCCGATATGAGGTTCTTCGGAGGTCCGACTTCTGGAGGAAGAGACATTTCGACTTGACGATGTACTAGAGTCACCTCCAATCTGGAAATACAAAAATGAAATAAAAATTAAGTCAATTTATAAGCCACGTCATTTGTCTATAGGTAATTTTGTTTATGAGCAAAAAAGTCAGGTCGTATCTATGAGTCATCATCAGCAACACATAAAAATTTACAATAACTACCAATTCAGCAAGTTATATACTTGATCGTTTTTCATACAACGTCAAGATGATTATGATCTAGCATAAAACTCCCGAGGCCGTGAAATCTGTGAAGGAAACCACCATTTTGCCTTTCGACACACTTTCCATCCCATCATCGTCAACAATACTATTGACTTAATGAATGCACACATGTATATATATAGTTACGAGTACAAATGTACACAAGACAAAAAAATACTACCCAATACAAAAGCTTAAATTGCCATTTACAATACTTATATCACATCACACATGACGCATCCATCCAAAATGGTTTCAGCATTGTTCGCATCAGTTGAACAATGCACGTTTAAATGTTGTTTTAAAACCGCATAAGGTTTTGAGATTTGGTGTTAGCAATAATGGCAATCTTGGCACAAAAGTAAAATCCCACAAACACGTAAACCAAGCAGCAAAATTTACAATATTATTATGATGACGACGAGGACAACTCAAAAAAAGAGGAAGCAATAAGCGAAGACAATCAACAATGCAAAATGACGCTGTACCACGATACATTATTTTTTGAGAGGGAAGAGCAGCGACCTGACTGCAAATTATGATGATGATGCTTGAGGATAAAAATGAGTGTGAAGAGTGAATGAGCATCTAATATCCATCACTTCCGTCCGGTCGGAGAATGCATGGTTTGCAAAATTCAACTTTCAGAGAATTACTAACATACCTAAATGCGTACCCAACTAGCATAATAATAATGTGCATGTGTACTAGCTCAGTGACAAAAGGATAGAGTAAGAATCAAGCTAATTTTAAAATCTACTCATTTCCTCAAATATGAAAACACACTTAAATATTGTGCAAAGTCATGAAGAAGAGACCCAACTTTTCAAAACCAAATCCCATCAGCATATCACCATCATCAAAAAAATATTTGGGCACAGTCAGTAAACCAACCAAAAGTGCCCATTTCAAAAACGTATATCGTGATTTTTAAAGAAACCTGAAGCGAAACAACCGCTGTCTTCATAACGTGCACACACAACTCAATCTTTCACCGTACCTAAATTACTTCCCCGTTATTCCATTCTTTTGGTTATGCCCCTTGCAAAAAAACTAAACCAGTAACGGGATTGTGATCATCACTGAGAACCAGGGAATGCAACGCAACTACTCTCTTAGCTAGACACACGTATATAATCAGCACAAGGCAAAACACAAAATTATAACAGCGTTTTCTACTATAGCATTGGCATTATAGAGTACTTTTAAGCAAACCGCAATAGCAGCAGTGGCATATATTTTTTTATTCTTATGTACTTCTTCTCGTTCTCATTACTTTTATTGCGTTGCATTAAGGAACGAATTATATTTTATTTGTCCGCCCGTACCTATACACATATAGATCTACCAGCTTTGAGTGGAAAGTTTCACGTGGAAAAAAACGTGTAACTCATTTACACGGGTTGTCAACAAGAGTTTGATGATGGGAATCACTCCGCGTCATAAACAGATTTTTTTCGGTGCACAATCAGAACTAAGTATATAACAGTTTCAACAAGCATTATACCATCAACGACTTTACTACCGCAAGGGAAACAGGATGAAATTGTGATAAATTCTGTAACAACCCGTACGGTCCATGCAACTTCATATCATAATTATAAGGAATTGTTTCATTACCAAGTTGTACAACCAAATTTAATAGAAACTTCAAAGGAAATAATCAAATAATATAATAAAAATATGCATAATACAACTAACAATTTTATAAGAACTAAAAGTTTATGACAGAGAGCTAGCTACCGGCTTACTTACTCGAACCCTGGGAAATGTTTTGCCTTGCATAACGAACCGAAACCTATTTACGGCAACATAAATTCATTACAATCTATGAAAACAAAGTAATCAAGCTCAAACAAAAACAAGATCATCATCAACTCAAGTGCAGTAATGCTTAGGTAGAGAGGACTGTTGTTGATGTGTCATTTGAACAAAATGGAAAACAGAGCGGAAACAAGGAGGCCAAATCAGCAAGTCCTCATTTGAATGAATGTTTTTGTACCTTGCCTACACAACTGGTATTGTACAAATACAAAACCATGTAGACAGTACACACTGCTGACAAGTACATAACTACCCGTCATCTGCAAACGCAAACGGTTTTCAATCAAAAGATCTCTCACACAAAACGGTTAACGACGACATCGACGAGCTACTTGCTAATGACCCAAAACGTCTCATTCAGCTAGCCAGTCGAACAGAAAACTGTCTTTGTCGTTCGCAAATATTGTATTGTGAACTACTTGCTTTAACGCTAAGCTACTTACATTTTCATTCATTTCATGCAAAATTCAAACAGACGGTGCGGTCTCAACTCAACAACGCTGTAAAAACAAAATTATTCGTCGTATCTTTTCCCAATTAGCACAAGCCAAAAAGGAAGAAAGAAACAAGTCAAACATTGTGCTTCACTCTCTTCACAATTGTTAGTTGCAAAAGCCCACATCATAAAACTAATATGCACTTCATTCAACTTAAAAAGTTTAGAACTTGATGAATTAGCTCATTTCATTTTAATGAGAATTGGGTAGGCTATAGCAAGAAAAAGCTTGGAGACTTGTGAATCATCTTTGCTAAAAGTTAAAATGAGAAAAGAAGAAGGAAATAGTAGAAAGAACGAAAGAAGTATATTCTATATGTTGTATTAGATGAGACCACCTTTTTCCCTCGGTTCTGTAAGCGTGTGTCTTCTCGTATTTTATTTTTAAGCCCTTGCTAATTCTCATTTGCATTGTAAATTGTAATATCTCATACAAAACACTACAAAGTGAGTGAGTGCCATTCTCGCCTATAATAATACTTTTGCTCATAAGAACAAAAACCGAGTCTTCCTCCTTGTCTTTGATGTACATTTAAATTCTCCTCAAATACTAAGATATGAGGACAAACTAGCAATATGAAATGACTTCTGATGTCACCGCCAAACAATATCTCAAAAGTCCAGCTGTAAAAGAGCAACAGTGTGTGTGTGATATAATATATTATATATCAAGTACGATATAATGTGTCTTCTAGCCTTGCCTTTCTTTTGTCATGTAATATGATATATTTAATATTCCACCTCCTCATCCTCCCATATAAATCATTTTGTTTTCATTTCAATGTCAAACCAACCCATGTAGTAGATAATAATACCATCAAAAAAATTGAAACATGATCCTATCTCTTTCTTTCTGCTGGAGAAGAGTACTGGATTGACTACAAAAAAAAGCCATTAGGTTTTTGCGTAGGCATACCTAATAGTATTCCCATTTTGTTCCTACATTTCAATTTGATTATGATTATGACTCACTAGTAACTACTCGCTCTTCAATCTTAATTTAAATGCTGTGACAAGCTCAACTAAAATGCATTCAAGCGACAAAAGATAAAAAACGTTGACTAATTTAATTCCATAGCTGGAATACCTACTACCATATCAATGCGCTTATGATATAAAAGGCAGCGTACGTGTTTTTAATCTTGATAGTGTATCATATCAGTTTACGAACATGCCCATAAAATTAGGCATATATAGCTCTTTGAGCACGAGCTGAGTACAAAATTAAAGTACTGGGCTTGCCATTGCCGCTGTAGTTATTCCTTCCATCGGATTATATACTGTATTTATATATATATATTAACGCTGGAAATTGCGACGACAGGCTAACCGATATTTTTTATTTTCTTGACATCTTCATGACATCCTCATACTGTTCGTTCTTTCACAATTTTTTTTAGACAGGAGCGCCTTTCCCTTTGTCCTATTCCAAACATAATTTATAACTTCTCATTTTTCTTGTATCGATTTCTACAGGATGACGGTTCGTTCTTTTTTTGTTGCAAAAAATGAGTAATAGTAATAACAAGGAGAAAGCGTCTCTCTCCTCTTTGTGTCGACCGCAAAATTTCCTGGTATCAAATAATTTCTCCGTGCTCAAACAAGGCTTCGTGATCATTTTCCTGTGTAACAAATTGACCGCAAGCTGAAAACCAAGGGCTGACATAAAACACACTCCTTTCTTTAGCAGTATAAAAGAACGGACGTAATGTGAAAGCAGGATTGCTGCCCAACAAACTTTTGGAACAATAGGCCATGTGGGAAACCTCAAAAACTTTATTTCATTCCGTTCGTGTACTACTACTATGCTATGGTTGTGACATCAAAATGTTACTACCTTACCAATGTATAACTTTCCAAGTTCACCTTTCATTTTCTCCTGTCCAGTAGCAAGGAAAGGAAGGAACGGAACTCGGGCTCAATTGGAACCACACACCACACCATATCCCTACATAATGAAAGAGTTCTTTCTTATACGTATACCTGTTCTTGATGACGAAGCATTTACTAGTTCTGACGAATTCTTAATCACGTCACACGCACCAACTTTTCTTGTTCTGAAAATGTCAGCAAACATTATTTTCGCCAATTTTAACTTCCTTCCTCGTTTTCTCTCTCTCTCTATCCAATAACGAATGGCATGCATCTAACATTCTAACAGCTAAAGACTGCAATCTCTTCTCTAATAATGGTGGTGATATACGGATTCCGACCTAAATTTGCATGACCCAATTAAGCAAAAACTATTTCCAACTTGTACCTACACATACGCCATATTATTGAGCACATTCCGTGCATATTACATTCTTGTAATCTGCTTAGGGACGTAACGTATTGTACCATCACCCAGTATTTATGGAGTAATAATTTTCATGGCCTTCGGGCTCCCAAAACCTTCCTTGTCCGAGGCAAAAAACTTTAATGAAAGTTTTGACAGCATGAATAAAGAGTGAGACAGACAAGTGCGAGAGAAAGTACTAAAATAGAATGAAAAAGCATTCCTCATGCCCGCTGACCACCATCAAAGTAGTTATATTGGAAAAAGTAGGGGATAATTGGCATGCATATAAAATCCAAACGCTTTATTTCGTAGCTTTCTTTGCGTCTTCGTTTTCCCCCGGTGACTCACTCCCGGTCACGCTATATACGCTTACATTACATTACTTGTCATTCATTTCGTTGTGTGATATTGGACCCATGTCAAAAACTTACCCATGGTTTCTGACTCGGCGTGAAAGTGGAAGTGACTGGAACGGGTGGACGGAATCCTCCGGAGGCGGCTGCTACTGCAGCAACACTCAAACTTGCAGCATTGCTACTACTACTTTGTGCCGCTGCTGATGGACTGAATGACGTGGTGGCTGGAGGTGGTGGATTACTCACCACGTGATGCTGCACCCAGCCACCTTCAGCAGATTTTAAGGCCATTTTACACGTGTTCACTATATGACCACCCTTTTAAATATATATATATTGTTCAAATATTTATTCTTCCTTGTGCGGAATGACGTCTGTAGTTACGCATAAAAATCAAAGGAATTTCATTTCAATTCGGTACTCACAAAAAACACAAAAATCGAACGGTACTACAATGGAAAAGATTAGCACCGCTGTGGTCCCAACTCCAAACAGCATATAGCATGCTACTTCAACTTCATTTTATGGTAAATCCATATCCAATGATGAACATAACATGACAATAACGTTATTAAAGTTCCCTTTGTAACATATCCTTTAAAGTCCAATCTCTACCATGTCTTGTTTTATAGCACACGTGTGGTTTCAAAGGATTACATTGGTGGTTTGTTGGCAAAGTTTAAAAGCAGTTCTTTGGCTTATTTCTAGAGGATTTCGTCAAAATAAAAGTACTGCTGAATGAAAAAAATATCCCTACGCAGATGGTTTTTATACTTTTATGTTGCCAATTTCGAGATACACTCTACTTCACGCTTTTTTAACTACAAAAGAGAAATGGGGACGCCTCCTTGTACTTAGGCTCTCTCGCCAGCACAAATATCCTCTTTACAAAAATGATGATGATGATGCAAGAAGGATTGGAAGATACAAAACTGCATAACACAATGGCTCCTCGTCATTAAACCAAGGTATGAAGGTTACATACACCACTTTACTTTGCAAATCCCTTCCGTGCAGGAGGCACACACAATGCATACAAATGCAAAAAAAAAGTTTTTTTTACTTCTTCTTCTACAAATCCGATTCAATCTTCTATACACGTCATCGCCACTTGCAAATCTCGTTGCACACAAAATAGTCAATATAGAACTACACAAAAAAATGAAGAAAAAAAATCTTCCTACAGAAAACACATTTTCATTACAACAGCTCAAATTATTTAGACATTGAGCCAGAGCTGAACCCACGTTTACAATGAACTTTCTACCAAACGGGAATCAAAATTCGGGTTAGTATGCAAAAAGTCATAAAACACACGAGTAAAGATAACAGATCATTTTTATGTATATTTCCTCTTTATCTCATCATATCAACAACTGTTTAAACAGATAAGGGGGGAAAAGGCCTTGCTTTCCTTGTTTTTCCGAAAATAATAATGACGGAGACAATCAGAATATGATGATGATAAGCGGAGAGAAGAATAGAACATTCATAAGTAATTAATCCAATATGTTTCTCCCACCATTTAAACAAAACAGCACAGAGTGTGAGCACAGTTTAGGAGCAGCAGGAGCTGTAAGTCATGTCGGTTGTCGGATCCGTTTCGGAGAACAAAACAAAAACACCTTGATTTATTGAATACCGAACCACCGAAGAAACAAAAGTAGAATAGACGCTGCTATAACCTATAGCTATAGAGCTGGTGTTAAAAAATAATTAATCAAACTGAATTTTGCTCCTCTTTCGAGCTACTGCTTCTGCTACCACAAAGCACATAAACTGTATTTCACTGTTGTGATCACTGAATGGAAAGAATTGATTAGAGAGTGCAGTGGCATGTGTATTAAAACATTATAAGTTACGTTACTACACCACACCAGCAGCACCAAAGGAGCTCAACACCAAGAGCAGGAGGACGATACCACTTGCTACGATTGTGTAGTAGCAGAGCAGCAGCCAAACTGACTGACAAGGCGAACTCAACTAAAAAGTAACTGCAGAAGAGCAACAACACTAAACTAACTGCTGCTGTCGGTCTGTCGACTTAAAAAAGGGAGACTAATAGCATTGTATACTGCAATAGTAATATCATGTTATTCATGTTGTTGGGGAACAAGTTTCAGTTGCAATTTGCAATGCTTTTTTTTGCCAAGCATGAAGCATATATACCATCTACATTTTATGTATGTATAAAATCCATGTGTACAGTATCAAGCTAAATAGGGAGAGCAGCCATAGGCATTCACATGTAATGTAATGTATTAAGCTTGAGTCCTCCTCTCTTTCCTTGCAGTCTCACGAAATAATCGGTGGAGCTGACGGTGACAGCCTTTTATGCTGAGCCAAAGTAAAATTGCATTGAATTGATACAGCGGAACGAAACAGTAAAAAAGCGTTCCTTCTCTCTCTCTCTCCTTATGTATAGACTCATATAAAGGTTGAAGTATGAATGAATAAACTTGTAAGTAATGTTAATAGCTTGGCTCAGCTATTCACCAAGTAGACAAAACGGCTCTCCATCATAATCAAATAGTACACAAATACTAAAATGAACTTCGTTTGCTATATAGCTTATTATTTCATGTCTCCATCTCAATATTTTTCATTGACAACTTCAACTTTTTTTTTGCAGAATAGGTTGCAGTTGCCATTCTCACATCACATCTGTTTATATTCATAAAATATGTCCTATGAATGAACTTTCAACCACTTGAATAAAGTGAGATGGATATATATATAATCTACATAATCATATTATGATGACGATGACATCATTCTTAAATCTCAATCACTCAAGATCCATTTACACAGCAGCAGAAACTTAATCCACATTCACCGTTCAATAATAGTTTGAGTAACAATTTTATAGCAATATGCAATGCTCACACACAGTCTAATCCAAATCCATCTGATTTTAAGTAAAAATGATGATAATAATATTCGCTTCGTTTGCTTCTCTTTGTTCAAAGTTTCAAAAAAACGAGATCCACTTGTGTGATTGTGATATGTTTTTGTCAAGCTTCACTGATGTCGATGATTATGTTATGCTTATTTCACTTGACTATAACAGCTTCTCTTAATGTGTAACAGTAGCAATGTTTACAAGTTTAGATTCGTTCGTGCATTTCATTATCATGTGTGAGGGGATAAGAACGTCATACCATGATAAACAATTTCCTTCTTCATCATCATCATCACCACTACCAAATTACGCTTTCATAATCATCAGCGGCAATAACAACAGCACAAAAAAATATGTCATTTTGGTTCGAGTTCACTTAACTGTTTCTAAGCTTCGAGTGAGTCGAATGATTTTCGTCAACTCAGCAAACCTATTATTTTCGTTTGACTACCAAACAAAAACAAAATTATTTCGTATTTCCTCCAACTTCCCATTTACAATCAGCAATCAGCACAGCGTAGCAAATCAACTTGTGACTCCTAAAATTGAATTCTAGTCACCAAAAACGAAGGACTGTAGAAAAAGTCATTTTTAGTAATAATGGTCTCCTATTCTTTTATCCCAGCTGCCCAATTTATTTCTAATAGCATCATCATCCCAACTTCATTTTTGTCCATTTCTCGATAACTAGTTAGTTATTTCTGTTTATTGTATTGCATTGAGCTATTCATCGCAGCATAAATATATATTGTCCCATTTTTGTGACTCGTATCCTGACGAAACTATCTCGTTATCTACATCACAGCCATGAACTGAGGTAGATGCTGATGGTAGACTGTAAGACGGCGATAATTGCCCATCTCATTAATTCCTTTTCCTTATGCACAGAAAAAGCGATGAAGTCAGTCTCAAAAGTTAGTGAATGAGTATTATCATCTATGTCATCATCATCTGAACTCTTTGATCAGTCTTCCGTTTTCTGTTGTTAATACAAACGGTTGGGTTGCGTATTGCATACGTGACTCAATGCAACAATGGAGTTGAAGGTTCCAAAATTTATTCAAATTTCACAATACTTTTCTGCCTCAATTCTCTTCTCAGATTCTTGATGAAGATGAAGAAGAGTGTTGAGACATCTACAGAAAAGAATCTGCGCAGAGGAATGCTAAGCAAGGGCAGATGTTGAATGAACATAAAAGAGGAGACAGATGCGAATCAGGATAGGGAATAAATAGTACAGTGTGCTCTGTCGCAATTCATTTTCTCCTTCGCAAAAGGCACAAAGACTAGAGATAACGCGGTTTTCACATAGCAACTCACTCCATACACATCACCATCATCATCTTTTTGCCACCACCGCCGCAGAAACCCCTGCTGAATTAAGGTACATGATCATGATCATCATCATCACTGTTACTGCTCCTACCATAAAAAGTGGAATGAATTTCAAGATGAAGACGCTAACGACACGACGAAATTTGATTTGAAGTACAAACTCTTCCTGTCTCTCCAAAAAACGAATCACTGGAGAACATGAGTAGGAAAGAAGATCACAAAGAAAGTGTGCCCTTATTTCGACAATACTTCCAACTCAATTTCCTTCTTTTCTCTTTGAGCTTCGATTCGAAACGAATTAATTTCTGGAGGAGTCTTTTCTCAAACAAACTCTCTTTTCATTCCATCCAAAATGGGATAAGTAGCTGGAAGTCGTGGTTATATATATATGTAATGTAGACTTCACTTTTCTTTTTTGCACACGATCAATACATCGCGTCTCCAGTTTTATCTTTGTATACCGCAAATGGCTGGCTGAGTTCTCAAGCCCCTCCAGCAAAAATCAAATTTTCTCAGGGCCCTTTAAACCCAATACAATATAATATCAAATCCCAACAACTCTTCCAAAGGAATGATGGGAAGCGAACCAGGAATGAAAACAAAGGGAAGGCACATATAACAAAAAAATGTAAAGTGCTCCCTTGAAAATATTTTTTGTTTTTGTCCGTTCCTCCTCTCCTCTCACTCCAGCACCATAACCAAAACCGACTGAGTAGTTGGCTATACTTTTTAAGCAGTATAATAGCATCTACTACTCTACTCCACTCTTTCTAAATAATCGTAAGCAAGATTGGAGTCTCCCCTGTGAAAAACTTGAATCGAACAAGTCATAATATAACTTTTTTGTGTGTACACCTTTATTTGGAAGTAACAACTTCTCTCGCCTGGCTAGTTACTACCTTTACATGGTCGAAGACCTGTCAAATGTACAACGAAAACGAAGGAAAGTATGGCTGGTCTTTTTTTGCCCATTTCTAGCATTACATCGTCGTCGCCACCACCATCATCATCAACAAAACAACAGGATTATTTGAGCCCACATCAACTCAACATCATATCATGAGCATAAGGGAATATTAGCTACACGCAATATAACAATGATGATATCCATCCAATTCTAGTTGTACTTGTGTGTACAATTTATTCTGGTTGGAGTTGGATGGAAAGAGAGACCAACCAAGTAAGTCATCGCGAATGCAACAATGTAAAGCATAGTTGCTTGCTCCTTTCTTGGTCTCGGATTGGAATATAATGCAATGCAGGTAAGTGAAAAAGCCTTCTGGCTATGAACAAGCTTTCTACATTTTTACATACTCATAATATGTAACACATTCAACATTGTTTGGTCGGGGCTCTCACAGTACCTTAGCTTTGCATTCCAATAATCATGATGATGATCAACATCATCATCATGAGCAAGAGTATGTGTGAGAACGACCACAAATTGAGGGAATACCAAACCAAACCAGTCAGCATCCCCTTTAACTCATTTACGTTCACATCTCTTTTCTCTCTCTCTCTTTCATGCCATGCCGTGTACACAACATACAGGTACATTTTACACGATCCGAATGACGGTGACTGTGGGAATGCTTTAGAATTTAAACCTTCTCTCCAACTACACAAAAAATATCCTATTGTAGGGTGAGATGTGATGTGATGATGATGATGCTGAACAAGGTTCATATTTGGAGGAACGAGAAGAGAAGAATACAAAAAGCCTTTTTGTATTGATTATAATATACTACTACTTATTCAATTGCATTGCCTTGCTCACTTAAAAAGGGCTAACCAACACATACATAACATATATTATAACAGCTCAGCGTTTTCTACCTTTACTACATCTACAAGTGAGTCGCTTAAGTGCTTGCTTTTACGCTGAACATTCATATCATATCGTAAAACCAGCTTGCATGTGAAGATATGCACACAATCCCTATCCATTCACATCCAACCATGCAGCAAGGAGCAACCTGTCTTGCCTATACAGAAAAATACTACAATGCACTACAGGCTCAACATTAAATCGTGTAGGAAGCACTTAAAGGTATTCACTATTTCCATTTTACCAAGTAAGTACCAGTCAGGCGATATTCATTCTCGTAGCCGGAGGACATTTTAGGGGGAAAAGATTGAATTGAGTTTAGCTAGAGCGTTGAAAACATTGCATTGCGTACAGAAACATCTTTCGAAGACCTGCACAACCCTTTTTTACACATTCTATCTTGGATTACATGGATTTTTGTTTGAAACAAATATTTTTCTTAGCACCAGTTGGAGGAGGGCTACTCCTACTCAATTAAAATGCCTTTCTTTTCTTCTCCGTTTATAATGTTTCATTCAAAAAGCCAAGCAGCAGCGTAACAGCGAAGGTGTACGGGAGTATAATATACATGTACAGGATGGATGATATGATGCCCTTCATTTTTATTCCTGTGACCATCATCATGTCATAAAGGAACCTCTCTGAGGTGTCTTGCTCAAAACACGTATGTATTTTCAACGAGAGAATTTTCTACACGCAATATAACGATTGAGATTCTGACTCTCTACTTAACGTCTTCTTGAGACAAGTCCAAGTCAGCCGGTTTTACCCCATTCCATTCCATCCAATTCAACATTACATTGTATTATTGCTCTTGTTCTCTCATTCTTGTTGATTTTCTTAAGAACACCCATGTGTACTGTTTGGCTTGTCCCCAAAAACTCTATCTTGACTACTGCGCCAGCCGAGCCCGAATGTAATATGTAACAACATAATAAAAATCCTACACGAAAATGTGACCTGAGAGCGCATCACACCAAAACAAACACAAAGACCATCTTCTTTTATGTAAGAGTGTCCACCATCATACCACCCGACAGGAGTAAAAATATGAAAAGTACAATCATTCATGACAGAAAATCATGACTATATACACAGTCCACACAACAATGGAGCAGTCATTCCTGTGTATTCATTTTACCACACACATTCATCATTCACATTATATTATGCTGCATGGGATCGTTTGCCATTTATGCCAAATGGAATAACAGCAAGAGATGCAAACACTGTGACTCGTAAAAATTACACTGAGAAAATATCTTCTGAACCATGCACATAATGACCTTACGCTTACGTGCTCATCAGCAGCTTTTCTACTTTCCAGTCAGTCCAAGCAGTTGATCTACTAAATCTCAGCTGGAAAAGTGTAATCATTGTTCAAGGGCAAGAAAAAGTACTAAAAACCACTTTTATGTCCATGTCATAACTTTACCTACAAAGAAAAGAATGCCATCTTTTTCCTACTGCAATATTGCAAATCATACATCATGCGGCCACAGCTGTTGCAGCAGCTTACCATTTTTTATGTAGTTCCAAACACGAGCATTTAATATACTATAAAAAATGTCATTTTAGCAAAAGGTTATGAGGTATAAGGAAAAGAAAATGAGTAATCGAAAAGAAGTAAATAAAACAGCAATATAATGCCATCTATTTAAAAGGGAGAGACTCTCAAACAAATGAGGATTTTTTGGGAGAAAACAGAAAATTCTTATCGATCAAATATTTAAATGCCAGGTGCATATTGACATCTATCTATCTAATCTAGGCCTAGGCTACCTTTTTTTTGAGCAAATGAATCATCCATCTTTCACTTGTAAATACGTAACTGTAACAAGTCATAAAACTTTTACAATGTAATAGATGCGTGATGTATGTTAGTACAGTTGGAGTACGTGTAAACATGCGTTTAAATATGCGCATATTAAGCTTATATGAAAGTTGTCATTTGAACTGTTTTCATTTATACATACCTAGACACAATGCATGCGTTTTCAATTTCAATGAATGGCATCAAAACAAAAAACAACACACGCAATAACTTTAACTCTGCCCGTGCTATCAGCACATTCATCTCAAGTGGAAAGCCCCTTTGTTCTATACTCTTCAGCACTCAAGGATATATCCTATTCAATGCAGAAAGTGAAGAGTTTTGAAGAAAAAAATCGATACATTTAACGTCACAATAAAAAGAGACAAAAATACAACACACAGATAGATTGTCGACATGCATTTACACACATCAACATTGCCACATGTAAAAACACAAAAGACGGGACAGGGACGGATGTCTTAATGCATTTTTAAAGAGGGCCCGTTCAGCTCATTCCTTTCGGTCAATCAACTCCCTTGTGTTTTCGTTGCACTGTGGTGTGCGAAACGAAAACGTAAAACAGCAACCTATACTTTAAAAAGCTAACTTGACTTACAAGAATATATACGGACGCATATAAATCTACAATTAAATGAATATCTTTACCACACTATAACTACATCTGCAATTTTGTTGATCTGAAGTCTGAATCAGAAGAGAGCAACGTGATATAGTCAAGATGACGATCATGAACTGCATCAAGCTGCCAAGAAAATAGTTTTTTTTTCTTTAAATATATACAAGATATACGTTCAACGTTTGTAATATAGTGGTGAAAGAACCGTAAAACATTATACCCTCCTTTTTACAACGTGTAAAACCACCAAACATACATTTTTCTTCATTTCGTAGCTTGTTGGTGATGAGATGTACAAAAATATGGATAGAGATGGAACGACCAACCGCAAATTGAGTAACCACAATGAAACACAAGAAGCTAACGAAAATAAAACGATTAAATGGACGTTTTTATATCCAACGTTTAGTAATATTTTGTAAAAATACTACGAAAGTACAAACACTACTTTAAAGACTATAGATTGATGAAAAAACAAGTGTGGATGTGAGTGCGAAATGTGAATACGTGGTATTCTTACTAAATATACTTTTTTACGGAGTAAAGTAACCACAATGTAATCAATCGTAAGAGAAACAGCCGTAGGACGTTCGAGTGACATCATTTATCATTTTGACTTGCTTGTGAGGACATTTTTTCGTCCAGTCACTTTTACAAAAATAGCTCCATATAAATATACCATGACTATACTTTCTTTGACGGTACGTCATGTCAGCCTTGCAATACTACTGCGAATAGTACCTTGACTTTTTGCTTACGTTCTACAATTATCATCCTTGAAATGAAAATGAGGTGATATATATTCACAATCCTATTTTGCTCTCGTTTTATATTCCAGCACACAACTCGACTCTCTACCCTCTAGCTGTCAACTTGCCTTTTAAAGATGATGCGATCAAAAGACAGTTTTTTTTGTGGTTCAGTAATAATGTAGAAGGATTTTGACAGATTCACCACGAACCAACATAATTTTTTCATACCAAAGATACAAAAAGAGCAAGCAGACATTGCACTTTTGTGCCTTTGCCTTGCTATTGATCCAGATGGCAAACAGTGAATTTATAGAAGTGGCAGCAGCGGCGGATATGGATGAAATGGAGATAACGCCTTCAAATAAAAAGTCATGCATGCATAACGAGTGTAGGAGTATGACATTCACATAGAAATGTGAATTTACAATAAACACGTACAGACACGACAAATTTACTTTTTCATCCGGCAGATTGCTGGATTTGATGCATTATTGCATACGCATACTCCTGCAGTTCTTTTTCATAAAAAATTCTAAATAATAGAAAAGAAACACCACATGTATTCCATAAACTTTTACTCCATATATCTTCATTGGAATTGGAAATTCAGCTTAAAAAAGGGATGAGATGGGAATGTTATGTTTTTACTTTGAGTAAAGTAAGCAAGCGAAAGGAAGGAAACATTCAAATGCAGATCATCCACACCGATCACGATTACCAAATAAAAATGACGCCAACACACGTTATCTACCTCCGCAGTTGGTACTTTTTAACATTTTACAAGGGAATAAAAAATCATTTCAACTACAACTGTTACAAGATCAATATCATCCCATACATAAAATGCTGGAGGTTGATATCAAAAGCTGGCATATATTATATGTATATATAATATACTCTCAAAGAATTATACTTTAATGGACAAGGCCGGTATTACATAGAGAACATCATCCGATGGAACGAACTTCAGTTACCATTCCAGTTTTTTCTCGCTCGCTTTAACAATAAAAGTCGCAACTACAAGGAAATTTGGAGAGACATCCAGACACCAGCCGTTATTTAGGCATCAATTTAATGCCGACTGATTACCAATATGGGAATAAGAGGGCAATATTTTTCCCTTCTACCACATTGCTTTCGGGCTCCAGTGATGCCAATAAACAGAGGGTATACACACACAGCTTAGCTACAAAGCATTACCAATACATTAAGTACTGATACCAACATTAAATAGCAAAGGGCAAGTGCTTCATACTTATATGGCAAAATAGGTGATCAATACGAGAACTACTGAATCGATAGAATAGTAATAATGCTGACGTTAGCCTTATATATATCTCTCATTTCCAATAAATTCCGCCTTTTCTCTTCTTCCTTCCTTCCCGAAACCGAAGACATTTCTGCTTATGCTTATAGATATAAAGCAAAAAAGAAGAAGAGCAAGCCGCCTGCCTCTGCCTTTTTATCCACATCATACCATATACATCCATCCATTTGCTTATTGCTTTCTCAGTCATCCATTTTCCATTCGTTTTCCATCCAATCCAAGATTCCAATTGAGTCAAGGCAGTGAAACATGAAACAAAACTAGTAAGTCTGCGATTCATTCATTCATTCAGCCGTTTCTGTTAGCCATGCAACCTTGCTCCTGCCTCGTAAATCTGACAGATTGAATAAAACCTCTAACAAACTACTCACCATAATGGCACACCAAAATGGATAAACGCCGAAACCGACTTGTATGTAGGCATCCATGCATATATTTTGCTCTGGCAGCAAAATATTATAACGATACATATACTTACTTATATAAAAAATTTACATTCAGAATTCTGCTCTGCATCTGCTCATCCTCTAGGAATCACAATTAATTAATCGCTAGTGCAAAAACAATCCGGGAACGTTTCAGGGAATTATCACATCACATCACATCCCTGTACGATGTTACACATGACAATTTTCTTGTATCTTTCCACCCTCGTCCAAATCCGTTCCAGTTTCCACCGGAGACTTGACATTTGTGATACCAACAATATGAACATCCCACGCAAAATCATATACATTTGAAAAATAAGCCAGCACGGGAAACGGGATATCCTTTCCCATTATTCTCATATTATCCCCGTCATATTTCAGCGAACACAGGATAGACAAACATCATTAGAAAATGTCACCCGAGGAAAAGCGGAAGACTAGGAGAAAGGTGGAAATGAAATGAAAAGAGCTTACTATTTTGACAAATATATAGGATTGCATGAAAATATACCTAAGAGAGTAACCAACAAAATGCTGACTATAAAAGATAATGTAAGCCACATTTAAGCCACAATAGCTTACTCCTACATATGAACTGAAATAGACTAATAGGCGAATATTTGCTACAACTCAGGCATATTAACACATGCCTTATTTACTTGGTTTATCTGCACACGCCTATTTTTGGGTAAATGTATGAAAACTACTTGAGAGTGAATAGAAAACGCGTCTACGTACGTGCCGTGCAATATGATACTTCAGCATTTCACTTGTTATACTTCTAATAGCACAGCAAGTAGGACTCTCGAGGACGTAACGATGTAATGTGGTGTGGTGAAAGCTCATCGCTCATAAGTTACCTTGTCACGAGCTATAGCTACAATGTATTCATGTTTCATGACTTCATGTTACCTTATATGCATATACCTTCCGTCTCGTGTGTGTTATGGTACCAATTTTGTAGAAATTATTTTCTCCGCAAGAAAGGACAGAATGCAATATGTTGTACATAAATAATCAGCAGAGCCATACGTACAGGCTGCTTATGAGATGAGACATGCCACGAGAAAACCGTAACATTTTGCAAAAACATGAAGATAGAAGTACATCACATGCTTGCATATTATACGGCATTTTTCTTATCCTCCTTGCATATATTCCTAATTAGAATTATTGGGCCTATATAATACACATCAACTCTTCCATAATACTTTTCGTCAGTTTGCAAGGGATGACCCAAGAAAAGGAAACATTTTTCGGTTTTCCGTTTCTTTCTCTCCCATTCCTTTACATTTTCACAAGTAATTTTTAGTTAACAATGCCAACATAAAACTCATCAATTATTCATTGTATTCTTAGAAAAAGGAGAGAAAAGAGGCTTTCTTTCTCTTTTCAAAGTTAAGTAAGTGGAACCATCACATCAGAAAACTCTACTTCGACTTCTCCACTCCCTGAATATTATCATCATCAGCATCTCATCTCTCTCCTGAAAGTCTCTATATTATTAGTCTAAACCCATTACTTTCCCTTAAGGAGTCATGCTCTGTATTCTAAAAATGTAGTACGTGTGTCGTCCTATGGCATGTGGTGTGGCCTTCACTTTCATTTATTCAAAAAAGAAAAACTTTCTCATATTTCTACAAAGATATTTTAGCCGTGTCTTGTTACAAACATGTTACAATGAGTACGAGTGGGAGAAAAAAAAACGACAAAAAATTGCCTTCCTTTCTTATTTTTCCCTAGCTTCAGCTTCTTTTTGCTACGGTTTCCCATTTCTCTGCTTGCTTAAGATGACGACAATGAAAGGACAAGGCTATAGGCTGACAAAAGATAACATTGTGCTGACTACAAGACTTATTCAACCAAGTTTCCCATCCGCATGTGGCATACTTGGCGCAAAAAAAAACTTTCCGTTTTTAAGGTACTATATGGCTCTCTGCTCACTTTGCTCGTGCTTTGGAACGTATTTCTTCCAACATCTACACCATAATACATTACGAGTTTGTACAATTGTTTCACAACTTTCAATTTCAACTTTCTCCTTTTCTTGCGGAGAAGACCCATTTTTTAAAAACTAAACTGAATGCTAAAACAGCCAAAAAAAAGTAGTTTTTATCACGGATATTTTGTACTTTGTCCAAAGCAACTGTATCACGTACTCATATATGTTCATGTGTAGTGTAACCCAACCGGACCAACAAAACATGATAGATATATATGACGTAAATAGCCTATCATCTATACATAATGTATTTGTGCTCTTACTTCAATACATGTTTATGGCTGTGAACAAGGGAATTTTTTTTTCCGAAGAAAGTACAAAACTTTTCCCATTTTCCAGATTTTTTCCCTTAAAAAATCACATCTATTTCGTTGCCAATTTCACTATTATACCGTTTACTCTTTCCTCGCCCACTCAAACAATACATTTTCCAGCCATCAAATCCAATCATGCCAATTTCACTTCAAACTCTATAACCCCTTTTTTCTTCTATGAATAGATCGCCCTTCAACAAAAGTTTCGCTTCGGTTACGTCCCCTCATACATTTTAGAATGTCAAACAGAGATATTTGTAAATATCACCAGCGAGGTGAGCCAAACCCACCGAGCGACCGACATTTTCCCTTCATTTCTACTAGTAATCATCAAATATTTTGCAGGAGCGGCCAGTAGGAACATGACAATGACTGATCAAACAAAATAAAACATGATTACTTTCCTGCTCGAAGACAACAAACGCTCAAGGCGAAAACGCAAACAAAAAGAAGTATAAAGGCAAGTGCGGCATTGCATTATTGGCAATATCATAATCCGCTCTGCTCTGCCTTGTTGTCGCATTATCATGGTCACTAAAACCCGGAGGGAAAGCAAATGCTAGCAATGTGCCCCAGCCGCCATTGCCTCACTAGAGAAAGTTTCAATTTTCTTTCATGTTCATTCCTTATGCAAACACCGGACGCGAACAGACGAGGCTCGGGGGCAGTGCATGTTGGCTTTGCTCAGCAAACATCAAATATGAAGGAGAAACGGAATATAAAAAGCTATAAGGTCGTTACAAAGTACACACATCAATACATTGCACACCAGGGATCATGACGATAAAAACTAGCAATGACATCATTCCTGATGTGATATAGTCGTTTCCCTGCTTGCGCTCCAACTCCAAGCCAAATTGAAAATGGCAAGGCAAGCAAAAGAGATCATTGAGTTACGGTTCATCCGTTGTCTCGTCTTACTCACCCACTGGCCCTTATTACATTGAATCCACACACACACCAGGATTCTGGATGATTATTGTTATTATCATCACATCAGTGTCTGTGTGCTATATACACGATCAAAATCCTCATCATTATTCCTTTCACTGGATATTTGCGCCAAATATGATACCTTTATTGCCTACTACTATTTGATGATGATGAGGAAGATACCATTGATACCTATAATGCTTTATGTTCGCTTTCTCCTTCTTACTTCTTTTTCCTGTGAAATGGCAAATGATGGTAGCCTTCAAAAGTTGTCTTCCCATCCGCCATAAACTAATAAGGAAAGTGGAACATTATAGCCCCCCAAAAAACTTATTACTTTGCGTTGGTTTATGGCTTCAGATTTTCCCATATTGCCATTAGCGCTATACTACTATCCCAGATATTACTCTAGTTTCCATTTAACCTCACATTCAACTCACATCACATCTTTCTTTTTCTCTTCCCCTCGCTGGGGAATGAGAGAAAGAGCGACAGGAGCGAGAGGCTAAACCTTAGCCGTCGTTTTCGGTTGTCATACATAAAAACACAACTGCCAACTGCTACTTCTTCCGCACACATATTCATGGATGGGACAAGAGAAAGCAAAAGAGATATAGTTTACCGTTTTTTACTTAACTATCCCCTCGTGGGCTTCCTAACTGCTTCTTTACATCCAAAAGAGTCAGATGAGAAGAGAACGGAGGAGAGAGTGAGTGAGTAGAGATATATGTAAAGAGAAGAAAAATCGATCGGCCTCGTTTCCTGCTTCCCTTTCTCTCTTAGCTAACAACATATGTCCTCGGCTGGATGTGGATCCCTCGTTTTTTTTCTTTTCCCACTATTTTTCCACATTGACTCCTTCGCCTACTTATGTGTATTTACATCTTGTTACCAGTTTCCTCTCTTTCACTACAGTTTTCACCTCAATTCATTTTTAAATAAACAGCAAAGGGAAAGTATATACATGGCCCTAACAAATAATGTTATGGGCTCGTTTTTTACCCCAATAATAATCTTGTCCAATGACTATAACATGGCTTCCATTTCCCATTCACATGCTTCAGTTGCTCCAAGAGATTTTCACTAAATCAGAGGGTGGAAATTGAAAGCATGAGTACAAAGTAGTGATCTACACATACGCTACATTTAAGTTTCCAGATGCTTGCTCTCTTTCACTCTCGTCTCATCTCTGAAAAAATATGCCCTCAAAGAAGATGTGTGTTTTCACTGTTTTTTTTCTCAATGTCAAAAAAAATATGGTAGGATGAGAATCAATCTAACATGTAATCAAGCTTCTCTATACAATTCGCAAATGGTATTAGCTCCTTTCATTTTTTATTGAGACACGAGGAGATTTAAAGTTGGGCAGAGTCAAAAGAAGCTTATTATTTTTTGCCATTATATGTTCTGCAAAAACATAAGTGTGTATATGCATGCACGCTAAAGCGTTTTTATGGCGAATTCAGCTCTGCAATTTTTATGGAATGACGACAATTCATTTCGACCATGGAAGACATTAAGAATTTATGCTTGTACGGTTATGTTTCCGCCAATGTTCTATCGACTAACAACCAACGTCATCATTACGGCAAATCCATAAAATAAAAAACAAGGTTCATTCATGTTCATATAATATTCTATGGTAGATAATAAAACATCCAATTTTCTCACATAATTACCTCAATTTTATATATGCATACGCATACGTTAATTTACGTAAATAAAGATACATATAATAACATCGATCAACAGAATAAATGAGGTATATAATCATAATTATATTAAATAAGGAAACCAAAATTAAATCGTTGAGAAAAGCAAAAACAAAAACTGCGAACACATAATGTAATAAAAAACACAAAAAACGAACTTCCATTTGCATCCCTTAAACTTGCAGCGTCAGCAGGAGAAGGAAACAACCCAAAAATCTATAACTCTCATTACCCCATAACGGTCTAAGGACAAGGGCAAGATTGGAGAAGTGCAACAAAAAACGGCAAAAAATTGCTTGGTACAGAACCGATAAATAAAAAAACGGCAACTATTATATGATGCCATTTGCATGTCTTGGAAAAAATAATGAGAGTCGGACACGAGATAAAGCTGCATTTGTATTCCTTAAGTATCTATAAGATCCATTGAATGCTATACAGCCATATAGACTTTGCGCATTAAATCTATTTCCTTCATACGTAAATACATAACCACAACATATACAACTATACCAATTGGAGGACAAACAAACATGAATGAAGAAGCATCTATAGATTAGCGAAATAATAATATAAAAACAGAACTATGTACTGAACAAAACACGTCGAGGATTTGTGTGATGAGAAACTCAAACAACAACAGAACAGAACGGAGGAGAAGGAGGTGACCCAAAATAATAAATGTGTGTAAAAAGGATTTCTATGTACCTTTGTGCAAATATCGACCATGTCTGGATGGATAAAGGACGACAAAAAATATCTGCATTCGATATAGAAGACAACAAGTAGCTTTTGACAAGCTTATTATTTCTTGTTACCTGATGAGTCAACTCCACTCAAGCAGGTGTATTATGAGAATTTTGGATGCGTCAATGATGAGTCAAATATAGAAATAAATCAAATAAAAAAGGTATGCTCATATATGCATGATATAAATATGTTGACAACTCATAAGACTTACTGACTTTGAATTTCTAAGCGGTTGATTGTTTTACAGCTAGATTTTACACTATTGTTTATAATATAATTCTCACCTTGCGACCTCCACCTCGTCTGACATTTCCAAAATTTCGTTCAACTTGTCTCCCTCCGGATGAGGCTGAGCTCCCAGATGGTGGTCGACCAGGTCCATCGCTCTTTTTACTTTGGCTTGCACCATCAGTCACAGACGAGTTAGCACCACCATCATTTTTCCTACCTGAACCACCCCCTCCGCTTTGGCCTCTTGTATTGCTGCTATTTGGCCCATGAACGCTAAGCTCTGCACGAGGAGCACCACCACTCATCTCGACAGAGGGTCGCCGGGAGCTGGATGCGGATGAGGGCTCACCACCACCTCCTCCTCCGGCTGGAGTAGTTGTACCACCTCCACTGCCCGGCTCCTTTATTTTAGAATCAACAAGAGAAGATTTGCCTTGATCAGAAGATGAACCTATAGTCCCAGGATCACAGTACTCTGCTGGGGGCTCTACTACCACCACCACTGGGGAAATGTCCTTTTTCATGTCTCCGTAACTACAGCTACTTAGTACACCCGAAGAGGGACCCTGACTCACACTACCTCCAGGCACAAGCAATAAGGGTGCCTTCCCATCACCACACTCACTGTCACCACCACTGAATTGGTTGTCCTCCTCGTCTAAAATCTGTCTCATCGGAGGAGGACACGACTTACGGTTCTCTCGCTTACTATATCGTCGCCTTATACGCTCTGCCCCTTTGTTTAGCACTTCCCCAGAGGTAGAAGAATCTCCTTTAGAACCAAATCTCTCAGTTTCTGATTCCTGATAGTCTGCCTCACTATCACCCAACTTTGACGCGTTTGGAGTTACTGCTGCCTGAAGGTAGGATTTGGAACGGGAAAATCGTTTGCGAATGGAACGAAATAACTTTGAGCCTCGTCGGCTCTTGCTACGCTTAAAAATTTGGGAAGAGTTATCCTCCGAAAGTTCGGAATAACAACTATTAGCAGTGTTAATGGAGGTTGAGCCACTGGCGTCGTTATTTACGAGACCTTTCCCTTTCTTATTCCCTTTTCTGAATAGACGCATCATCTGATTTCGAACTGAGGATGCCACGGGCATCTTGCAGTTTTCCCATCACACACCAAAACTCCCTACTACCTCTTTTCCACGCTCTGTTCTTGTCGATTTTTGGAATTGTGTGATCAATATTGTATACCCGTGCCAAGCTCAAGTGCAACAACACAACAAGATCAAAGTGAATTGCCGAGTAAATCAACCCTTTTAGTTCAAAAAGGATTCTTTACACAAAGGGAATGACAGAAAAATCAATCACAATTGACAATAACAATCCATTTGTTACTACTCCTACACATATATGTATTGTGAAATAGCAACAAAAAACAGGAACAAACAATAGTCTCCTTCTTTCGTACTTAGCGATAGTATGGAAAACCGGAAACACTTTTTTTAGTGATAAAAGAGAGGAAAAGGAGCAGTCATTCACTTTCACTTGAAAAATGTCTCGCGATTTCAAAGAATTCTCCTACACACAGAGAGACGAGCAGAGTAGGAACGTAACTAGGAACACAAATAAATTTGTTTATTGACTCCAAACGGAAAGATTCAGACACAGTGTCACCCAACAAATCGCCCCCGTATTCTTATTCACTCAAGTGAATAGAGAGATACAGCAAAGACAACTCAGAGAGTTTGGTTCACAAGAAAATACGCCTCATCACATCAAGTTGATGATGGGAAAGTGGAGTTTTTATGTTGATGATTAACACTTGAAGGAATTCCTGTACATTACTCCCTTCATCTTATCCATAAGATCAGTTTCTATTTCAACTCTCTCGCAAACTCTCAACACAAACAAGAAGCAGACAGCTTACTGACGGGGTTTGTTTCCTGTCTTTGCTCTATAAACACGAAAGTTCAACTTGTCATTTTCAGTTTTTCTGCAAAATACACATAAGTGGAAAGCGTATTGTACCAGACGTCCAATATACCGCAAAATTAAGTATTTTTATCCCACATTATAAAATTCAGTATGTACACACTCAAACAGAACAGAACAGAGTCATCAGACTGCAGACTTTAATGACTGCGCTAAGGCAGTCAGTTGTTAAGTAACGTCATCTTCCAATATAACACTAGCCAGTTGTGAAAGAGTGGTACATATGAGTAATTCTTTTAACTCTCGACACCAAATCCTTGACAAATTCTCTTTCAAATAGAGCTTTTTTACTACTACTCCATCGTGATAATCAAGTTAGCAGGATATGGGCAACTGTACTAATCTAATATCCCACATTATTATCGCAAGTGCAATGACTACACCAAACCTAACACCACCCTAATATTGTTACTCTCACTTGAGCTGCGCTGTGCTCACACACACAAAAATTCACACGCAGTGTAATGAAACACTGTGGTACTCTATAATATGCAAAGAGAGAGAAAAAAACTCTTTCCAAAAGTATTTTTGCCGACGCTACTACTGATGATGGGAATTCTTTTCAAGTGCATAAAATGCAACGAGTCACTCAACTACAAATTGCAGAAGCCGTTTTCCCGTCTTCACTAAAACTCTAATCATTTTGATCGTGAGTGGATTTAACTCACAAATCTTAGAAATTAGACGGCTAATTTTCTCTTATGCTACTAATAACTAAACGAAGATATTTTTTTAAATTAACCTTTTTCTGACCTAAAATCCTTTTTTTCACAAATAAATCACGTTTAATATTTCCCCCCTAGCTGTACAATACACAATTTAGCTCTTTGTCTGAACATTTCACTTGACTATCAAATAACCAACTGATTAATCATCATCAACAACTCAGCAGCGTTCCGAGCGTAACAACAATCCAATCGACGTAATGTTCTAGGGCATACCCATCATCATCCTACATGGTTTATATACTTGTAATAAAAAATATGTGTGCCGATTCTCAATCTATCTGCTTTACAATGACACGCATGTGTATGTAGTCATCATTATCATCATCGCCCAGAAGAGTGAGTCCCAACCTCAGCTACACAACACATCATCATATTATTATTTATCTCTGCAAACTTTTTTTTGACCGCCTCTCCTACATTTTTTTATATTTCATCCGCACAGCGTATATATATGCATAACACCGTATGGTCAAGCCATTTAAGCCCTTCTCTTCCATTTTTTTAATCAGTAATAAAAAACGCTACATCACTTGGCTTCACATCTATATGCTCTTGAATTGAATGCATGCAAAGCCCAAAACTAAAAGCTACTGATCCTTCACAGGCAAGTCAAGTCAGAGCAACGCCATGAAATATTCCTCAATACCAAAAAAATATTGCTTTTGCCAACCAAACTACTTACATATTATATACAACCTACTCTTTGGCATTACTTACAATACATTGCATATTGAAGCAAAAATCAAACGGTCAGTGAGCTGAATATAGTTAATGACTCACTTCGAAAATGATTGCAATGCTTACATGTTGCCAGCTGCTCCTAACTAACCTCTTCAACCTCCATGTAAACACTGGTAGTTAGCAAGTACACTCATAAATATACTACACAACTACTACCTAGTCACATCATGATTATATGATTCGCATCATTATTAACAACAACTTGAACATGAGAATGGGGATAGTCATCAAGTCAGGATAAAGTACAAATATAATGCATTGACTACACGAAAGGAAAGGTACAATCTATCATCTATCACATCACATCTCATCATCAGTCGCTACCAAAACCTAAACATTATAATCTCCATCATCCCCAGCCTATCCTCCTCATCACAACATCATATCAAAACTCCAATCCATAATCACAACGCAATCTTTCGGCTTGTTTATTCAATTTTAAACAATATGCATTGTTGATGCTGATTGTTTATGCAATGCTAATGTAGGATGCTGTTGCTACCTGATTGTTTTTAACTGGGTGCAACTACTAGATAATGTGTCTTTGAAATTACAATGCTCCGTACTTAATTTACCCTGGTGGTTGTATGCCATGGCATGATGTGGTAAGGTAGAATGTAGAGAATGGTAGACATCTTGTAACATTTTTATTATACCCAATGCAAATTGAGCTTGTAATGAATCCCCAAGCAAAAATCGTTCATTCAAGCGTAAAATCTTATAAGAAAAGGAAAACCACTAGGTAATACCATTCCCACTGTCGTCATAAAGATTTTTTTTGCTAGACTGATCGTCGTTGTTCCATAAACCAAAGAGTTAAAGCTAGCTTTACGGCAAGGCATAAACCATTAACGCCATACTTAACCATGCATTCACTCTACAGAGATAAAAAAAAATGAATGAGCTTCTTTTCTTGGCTTATATTCTACGAACCAACCAGGGGAATTAAGACCAGTCCTAAAAATCCACACAAAATTGTCTACATCTTCAGTGACTTCAGTGTGTACGAGTACAACTATGTATAATAATGCTGAATGTCTACATACATAATGGAAAGTGTGGTTACGCAGCAATAGCAATCTATCAGTCTTTTTAAAAGTCAAATCAAGCATAACCTTCACAATATCTTTTTTTTGTAAAAGACGCCCCTTATGTCCATAAAAAACTGTGCTATCGTCAAAAACTCTTCTGTACTTACTCACCTCACACCAAATAATGTATCTTTGTGGTGTACACACACAAAGTTAATAAAAAAAATAGCCTTCTAGTCTTGTCCTAGCCATAAATGTAGTGCTGCAATGCAAAAATCCATCTCTTTCAACACCTTCGCTTCTTTCGCACCATTGAGTCTGCATAATATACAGAAACTCTGTTACAGGATCTCTTCTCTCTCACTCTAACTCAGCTCAACTCCTTTGCCATTTACGTTCGTTTCTCGTTGCCTCAAGTAATCAAATTGTCATAAACGGCTTCCTTTGCTCTCTCCGTACCTCTTACTTAAGATACCAAAACTTACCGACCAGAACGAGCCATACAATTTTTATTAGCTGTGATTTTATACCTTCTTAACACTTGAAGTTTGAGAGTGACACTAGGTTGCTACCAATTCACAAAAGTAACCATCAAACCCTTTTCCTGAGTATGAGACGAGTTTTTCTACCAAGTATATTGCTAACGACACTCGCTTCTGATACTGAGTATTCTACGCGTTTAATCTCTGTTTTTAAACGTAAGAACGCATGGCACATGTTTATGAAAGAAAAATCTAACCTGGTATGCCAAAAACCTAATACCGTCAATGGCACACTTTATATTCTACATACAAATGACAAGACGGCGACTTATTACTGCTGCAGAAAGTAGTTCTTTGCTGTAGGTACTTGTATGGGTACGTCATATCAAAACACCCAAGACCAGGCAGCGGGGTCACAGATGTCAGATGCTATATTTTGATATGCAAACACGTCAGTACAAGGCAGCTACAGTTTTTTAAAGCAATTGAGCTCTCTACAAAAACAAGCTTTTTCATCAACATATTCGTGTTTACAACTCAAATCAAGACAATATTTTACTACGTCTGACTGCTTACGATAAATTTGCATTTAGATGAGTAGAAAAAACACACAAATTTTAATTATTTGTCACTAAAAAAATCGAGACGCGGTTCTGTTCTGCGACTGGAATATGCATATTAAGATTAAATACTTTTGGTTGGACGCCTGGACAATGTTCGCCAAACAATTTTGCAGAAAAACAATGATTCGCATTTAAAGAAAACTACCTTGTTTGTCTTGCATACCATCCCAAAGTCTTGCACAAAAAAAGTTGGTTATACAAACACACAACCGTTGAATTGAATATAGTAGTTAGTTAGGCCGTTAGTACATCGCACCGGAAAAATGTACTTTTTCTTCTTCGTTGACGGTCAAGGGAAAGTGGACCAGGACCAACTGTTTCTATTCCACTATCAATAAAAATTCAGTGATTTAATGAGATAATAGAATCTAATCAATCCTGCTATGTATAACAACAGCTGCACACGAATACTTCCAGCAACACATCACATCCACGTCCACTTGAACAGTTTCCCACTAGCTTTCTCCATATCAATTAAATCCGGAAACTGGTCGTGAGTAAAGCAAAGTGTGGGCGAGCAAAGAAATGAGGAAAAAATGTTTAGTTTTATAGGAGTACCGCTATTTGCACAGCTACTACTGTATTGTATTCCTGCTGCATAGCATGACGGTCTAAGACTGGAGTGGAGAAGTTGGCTCCCGATATGTGTGTGTGAGAATGAGCAAGAAGAAAGTTGGAATGACCTCTACAGTCTCACAGACTCACGTTGAATAGAAAAACTCAACCAAGTAAGAGTAAGTAAGTCCAAGTAAGGAATAGAACAATTTCATATATATACAACATCAGCTTATCCTTACGTGTGTTTTTCTTCACTATATACCATTTTATACCCTTCTCAATGTACATACATAACACATAACTATAGTGTTACTGGAAAATGAGAATGGTACAAACTAACTGGAACAAAGTTAGGCCACTTCCACTCCAACTCCACACATACATACAACTGACGAAATGGAATAGCACAACTACAACTGAGCCTTTTGCTCCTTGCTGCACATGTGTACAGCACAGCCACGCAAAACTCGATTGATCAAAAAAGTTGACGAGCTACCAAGCAGCAGAGTCAGAGCAGCAATGGCAAAGGAAGCAGCAACCTAGCAAAAACACTTTATCCAGCCAGACGTCAGCTACATTACGTATATATATTCTCGTCTATCTTAACAAAATGTTAGCTGAGTGTAACGTTTGCTCCATCCAACTACTAGCAACTCTACCAACACCACACGACTCTGCCACTGCTGTTTCACTGAAGAAGTCTAAAGCTTAGGGAAAAAAGACATACGATATATGTGCACATGCCAGTCTATACTCCTCCACTTCATACTAGTTGGCTGCTGGCTTATACAACCAGAAGGTATTTTAGACATGTGCAGCTTTTACAAGAAGGATTTTGCTTAGACAAACGTTTCAAAGGAACGTGCAGAGTAGAGCAAAGGATTGGATTGCGAATCATGTTATAGGTATATCACACATGAGTAGTATGAATATATGTAGTTGCAGTATTATACAAAACAGAATAAAGCTGAGTCAACAGAGAGAGCCATGCCTTTTGCCATACCATCGCATCATCATGAGAGAAGAAAGAGGAGAGCGAAGCGAAGAAAAGAGCTTTAGCAAGATGTGAGAATTTTTGTTCATTCAGTCAACTGAAATACAATGCTATGCATATCAACCAACCAACCTCCTTCACTACTTCATTTTCTCTGCTGTCCTGTAAAGCAGTCGACCGCATAAAGAGGAGATTTAGCAGACACATGTGTGCACGCTTTCCAAAAAATCCATTCCACTTTTCCAGCTACTCGAACCCTTATACCCTTTTCCCGTTTTAAAGTAAGTAGTAAGTGTGTGCCACTGAAATACATTTCGGCTTATGCTTGGCAAAAAAAAGAGAAAATCCTGTTAGATAACGATGAAAGTCAGAAAAAAAACTGAGGAGAGCAAACAACTGGAAAATGCTCATGTGGAATATTTTTTTACAAATACAACAATACAACAAGCATTGCATAATGCCATGTTATGTTCATGTTACCTTTTGTTTACTGTTCACTACTGAGTGTGTGTACACAGTAAAATAATACAGAATAGAGAGCCATTATCATGATCCTCACATTCCCATTCTAATTCTAATAAATATACATTTTCCAAAGGAGATTCGACTTCATTATTACTTTACAGCTTTATTACTTCAAGAGAACATGGTCCAACTGAGCTGTCTACACATCTTCTTTTTCCATGTCCTCGTCTTTCCTATTCTACACAAGACAAGAAGCCATAGAGAGTAGAAAATTCCTGAAAATGAGCTAAGAAGATTGTCGCAAGCTTCTGCGTACATATTACAATCTACAATCGTAATAACAATACACCATACCATACCATGGCATATACCTATACCCACCCAGCCCTAAGTCGTCCTTCCTCGCCTTTTCTCTTCACACTTTCACAATAAATATCACCTTGGCTTGCTTCCCTTCTGATAAATACACATGCTATTTGTCATCATGAACCATGCTTAGAATCAAAATTGCATCAGTAACCTCCTAGAGCTCCTTACCTTCTCGTCTACAAACTCATTTTTCTAAACAAACTACATACGTACTTCATTATGTATGTACATGAATGACGGGCAAGGATGCTGATGCTGAGTCTCTTCTATTCTTCTCCCATTTTCGTAATCAGGGATCTTTACAAAGCACTCTAAACCGAGGAACAAGGTAAAGAAAATCCGTCCACATTCATCAATGTAGGATAAAATATCCAAATCCAAAGAATAGTCCAGAGAGGACTTTGCATATATCAAAGTCAAAGGGGTTTAGAAGCCAAGCCGAGCAGCACAAGACGTGATTTTGAATATAAACCAGATTTTCAATAACTCTAACCTTTATTTAGGTTAGGTGAAGGAAAAAATGAGCTCATATTCATATTATATATTATTATTAGAGCAGATTATTAATACTAGCTGCCATATTACTCAAACCTTTCATTCAACACAAAACCAAAGCAAATTGTTGAGATTGAGTTAAATTGAATGAGAGAGATTTCCTACAAAAAGAGCTATATATTAGCTCAAAAGTCAAATGCATCAGAACATTTGCTTACATTTTATGTGCGATATGACCATGAAGTTACTGGTAAAGTGATGAGAGTTTGTTTTGCTGTTGGAGGCTTAGTTGCCGAAGCTGGATGATTACCAAAACCTATGATTATACCATGCCAAAATCCCTTTCTAAATGCACGCCTGTCAAACAGTAGAGCACACATGTTATTAATGCTCAGGTGCTTATGTGTGTCACCTTTACCACCAACCAAACCAATCCAATGTCTGTTATTATGCATTGCAGATTTTTTTTCTACTTTATTTCAATCACCTAAACTGCGTATCACCTTTCCTTGTATTGTTTTGATGTTATGCTTAATGTCAATTCGTCTGGAAAGAAATTCTACTTATTCAATACGTCTTTATCAAGAACAACCAGCCAGTTTCATGCTATTATTCACAAGCATGATTTGAACAGACTAACAAAACAATTTCTTTCAATTCGTGGAATGAATTGACTCCTCATAATTTGCTGGCTGATGAGATAATCATAATCAGGTTCAAACAACGTGACGGACTGTGCACGCAAACAGATTATTTCACAATACAATGGGAACAAAATACATTATATAATCATAATAATCACGGCTGTATAATATGAAAGGTAGTGATAATTTACTAACTAACTAACCCCCCATATTATGCCTATACTTAATGACCTATTGATAAATGAGTCATGAACAACGTAGGTTTTTGCCATAACTTTAAATCATTCCATTTTCCCTTACTGTCACTCATAACTCCAACCCCAGAAGATGAGAGGGACGAGGGATGATACTAAACTACGTCAGAAACTGTGATAATATATTAATAGAATTGTTAGTAAAATTATTTACTTTATGAAACAACATAATGAAGACAAAACAAGATCTGGTTTTTTCATCTTCGTTTAATCTAAAACCAACTCAATTTAACTTGCTCCTCAAATCAGATAAAACCTATTTGTTACATTTATTTTGAGCCATGTTCATGTTAAAAACGATGTATTTCTTGGCCTTGGTTTGGGCTTGGTAAGATATGGTTACTTTACTACAAGGAAAAATGTTCAAATCTGCACATGAATTAATGGGCATGCATATCATAATGCATTATGACATATAGCGGAAGTTAATCTACAAAAAATATCCTAATCCCTAACATTTATTTGATACTCAAAACACATAAATGTACAGATTAGCTTTCATAAACCCTATTTGCACAATTTATGACCATTTTTGGCAAAAACGCATGTAATAAATTCGTGAGTGCAAAGTGCATTACTTAAACATTCCTACTCAAAATACATCCAACATATTCCCACTCACACCACAATATTTGAGCAAAACTGCATCCCCATTTTACCAAATAAAACGAGGTGATACATTTCAAAGTAGGAAACCATGTAAAAAGCAAACAAGCAGTAGTGCTTGCAGTAAGCACAAACTGATTCATATCATCTTTATTTGCTTCAAATTATAAAAAAACACCACAGCTCCACATTTTTTAACGCTTTTATGCACTTCAACACTTAATGACAAACTAAAAAAAATCTTACCAACTCTAAACTACAAGTTTTTCTACAAGAAAAATACCATCAGCTTAAAGATCATTCCTCAAAACCCCATATTTATTGACCAAGCAATGGTTTTCCGCACTTCAAGCACATATTTTACATGTAAATTGTAACCCCTGCTAATTCTTTAACAGAAGAACTGTTTTTCTTTCCCTTGTTTAAAGTATGAGCCTATAAGAAAGTAGATCACACACATGTTACTTTACTTCTTGGCCATTTCCAATGGACAAATGCCACTATTACCATTTTACATTGATGATATCATTATCCTACATATGTATTTATTTATTTACTTGTGACTTGGTATAATTCATAAAGTGGTGAGTGCTCCATTTAATAATGAACTATTTTTGAATGCACAAAAGCATGCAGCTCTGCAGATTACATTTTTGCAATCTGCAGTTTGCATCAGCCAATTCAAATAACAAATTTGCTCTTGTTTACTCTACATCCAATTCCTTTTATATTGAGTGCAGCACAAAATATAAATATAGCTGACATTAATGCAGCATAGCAGTAGCAGAACTTCCTATACTCAGTCAGCTACATCTTAAATTCCAAAATGATCTCATTTCTCCTCACAATAATCATAACAATCATATAAATTATTTAAACACAGGCTATGTGCCGTACCGTATGTCTACTCCTCACTAGAACAACAGTAGCAAATGTGAACTTAATACTTTAATCCCGTATTATGCACGCATGCGGAGGCTCAACTACCAATTTCCTTCTCATAACACTGTGAAGTCTCTGCACAGCCCACACATTCCCATTGCTTCTTACCTCATATTATTCTAATACTCTGGCTAAAAATTCATTCAATTCTATTCTGAATGAATACCTATTAATGAAAAGGCAATATATACCCCTCTCGATACAAACAACTAACGTGCATGTCAAGAATTACATTATAACATAATCCTGAATTAAATTGGCTCGAACAGAATACTAATATGTTGAATGTTGTTCTGAACAAAAACATGAGTACCCACCAACCCAACAAAAACAAAAGTAAATAGTTTGTAATAGAATTGTTTTATTATGTATCCAACTCACTCCTACAACTAATTGGTTTTTTCTCATTGAAATGAATCGAAAACAAAACAAAATACTAGATTCAATTTTGCGCCATGTGGCAAGCCAAAATTAATAATTTTACGTATACCGTTGTATTATATACATTGAATCATAATGTTGAATGTATTAAATTGCATTCCTAAAAAACACGGCACTTGCGTGCCTTGCCTGCGAAATCAAATCAAAACCCATCGGCAGCACATCTTGCAATTAGGCAAGCAAAAGTAATTAGTACACTTTCCCGCTTAGTTCTGCGTGCATTCATAAATGGAGATTGCTTTTTTGTAAGCCCCTTCCACCTGATTACATTACTCCACTCCGTCTCTGATGAAACAGAAAAATGACACAATCACCTGCTCCCGACCCCGTACCAAATGTTTTTCATAACATGGAGTCATCTGCAAATAATAACAACCTAATTTTTCCCCCAAAAAAGTTTTTTCATTCGACAATCTACGAGGACCTATCATCCACATTGATGACTGAAACAGTCAACGGTAATATGATTACAACATGGTTATTATTCCCAAATGTATATTAACAAGTCATTCTTCTAGTCAACTTCAGAAGAATAGGCACGGTACAGCAAAGCCGCAAAACTTACTGGAGGGAGAAGTGTCGACCAGGTTTTTAATTACGGTGCTTATGTCAGGTACCATGCCATATTCCCAGATTTAGAATTCATTTGTCTAGAATGATACTGATCAACATAACACACGGGATGGTTAAAATTCAACCTTGTAAATTCATTCCTAAAGACACATGACAAGCCATTCAAACTTCCAAAGTGATACAGACAGAATACTTACTAGAATATAATGCATTCATGTCATAAAAATCCGCCTTCGCAATCCTTATCGTCATCTTCATTACAATCACCATCACCATTCTAGTTTAGGAATATTGTTAATATTGTTGTAACAGTGAAGGCAAACTCGAGCTTGAGATGAATAATAAGGACGAAAGCGATTATTAAACTCTTTTCTGTCCCCTATCTCACGTTCAGCATACAACATAACCCAACGTAACGTAGTTTGTGCACACCTACACAATTTTGATGTCATGCCGTGCGGCTCGTTTTTGTTACATGATTCTTTGCTTTACAAATACATTAAATTGGCATAATAATACCTACGTAAGTATGCATATTAAATACTGCTCTATCTCATCTTCTCCTCTAGTTCCTTTCCTTGCACAAGGTTTCGCCTCAATGTGCTCGTAAGTCGTATATCAACAAGATAAAATGGTCTTCCGAGCTCCCATTAAGTGCTGCAATAACTGAGAATGAGAAGACATCAAGCAAAAGAAAATGTGCAGATCCTCTCGTTGGATTTTTGGAGTGTCAGAGCCAGAGCGCTCTAGCCACTGCCACACTGAGATTTTGTCTCGGTTACAGTGTTTACTGCAGAGAATTTCAAACCACGCGTATATCACATGCCTCCTCCTCTAATCCTCTCGCTTTAGTTGCCTAGTCTCTCTATCTATCTCCCTGGCTTCTTTAATATACCATAAGAAGCATCTAATTGATATCCTAAACATTTGTTCGGCTCAGCAGAGGGGCCACCAAGATAAAAACATTGCTTCTCCTTTTCCTCCTTCATTAAACATTATCTCTGACAAGACAAGAATATTATTGATATTTGTCAACGTGCTGTGCTACGCTCTGCTCTTCACTTGAGTTTTCTTGAAGTGACCTTGCCACCTGGCATCCATCTTTTGTTTTTACACAGACATAGACAGGTGTATCCTCTCTCTATGTGCTAAATGCTGCTACTCCTTCAGCACAAGGTTACAAAATGGATTGATTGTCACTGTCACATCTTGCAGTTTGTCAACGTCACGTCGGTCAACTTGGCTTGAGAGACGAGACAAAGAATGTAATCCAGCCCAACTTGTCAACCCCATCTGATTCAGTATAGATCAGATGATGAAAATAAAACTCAAACAAAGCAAATATATTTCATTTGCACCACGAACCACGACTCGCCTTCAATCAATAAAAATAGGATCCACGCCTTTACTTACATAAACCAAAAAGTTTGAGGATGTAAAAAAGGAAGCCCAAAAGTAACAAACTATTTTACAGATTACGTCTACTAAAATATACACGTCAAAATGTGAAAAGGGGATATCATTCCTCAGGAAAAAGTTGCAGAACGTAAATTGCCAGCCAACAAGTCTGACATGCAAACATTCAATTTATGTGTCGTAAAAACGGCTTTAATGCTCAATGCTTTCGCTATCACATCACATCTACTCCATTTCCCAGTTCGTACATTGGACTATGCTACACCTTTTCCTACTTTCCATGCGAAAAAAAAGAAAATGGTTTGTTATTGTGGGTTGTAGCTGCTAAGAATTACTCTTACTTCACAATCTAGAACTTGAAGTGTGCCATGCGAAAAAAAAATATTTTAACACAGCCAGGGACTTCCCATGCCCTGAAAACAGCACAGTTTTTCGTATTAGCATGAATTATTTAGAAGAAAAGGTAGAAAGTACTTTAGTCTCCGGCCGTTTCCTCCTTGGACATAATATAACTCATCCATAAAGACAGGAGAGTAAGAGCATCTCTGCCATCTCTCATTCCTAGGTTCTCTATGTATGCATAAACAGTAGAACTAAAGCTGCTTTTACAGTTTGCCCTTTCTCCGCTTCCAGCTTAATTTTACCTTTTGTGATGATATTATAGCTGATGCGCCCATTTTTGAACACATCCTCCTGAATTCAAATCCCTTTTTTACCTGAACATCAACTTCTGGACAGCACAAAATTGCTCATGTGATGTTCGTTCATCCTCATTTATTCATTGATTTATAGGCCGTCCAAAAGGGAAGGAAAATCGGAGAAGATATATGTAAGAGCCACCATCAAAATGTAATTCCAACGGAATCTCCATTCTGGATTCTATTTGCGAATTATCTCATTCGTCTGATTCGTCTCTCTCTTTTCCAATGACGTCACTAGCATGTTAATCTTTCATTTTTGCGACCCCACTAATTTCCAACTTTTATGCTGAGTTCTACTTTCTACTTAAGCATGTGGCAAAAAACTTCCATGATTTTACCGTCAGTAATTTCAAAGTTGTTTCCACATCCTGTAAAGCAGAATGGAAGATTGGAAGATACACCACAGAAAATCGATTCTGATAATCTCTCTTCTATGCTCTCAACAACAACGTGCGGATGCATAAGACGAGGTAATTGAATGCAAAATTACTTTTTACCTCATGTTTCTTCGCTTGACCTGGTTCATTAGTAGATGGTAGATATACCTGATGAAAAACTCTTTCCAGGCATAAACTATTTCCATCTTTTCCTATTCTCGGGCTGTAGCATGTAGCATGCTAGTTTCGTTGTTCAAAACCAAACCGTTCAGTTCACCTGACTGAATAATCCTGAGTAATTACAAGTGCTTCTTCAGCTCATCTGTTGAATATTTCATGCGTATGGAAAAGTATGGAATAGCATGCCTGTTTTCATTGCACCTGCATCACAAACTAGCAGAGCAGTGTGTATACCAAAATACCAAGTCGCTAAGAAAGAGGAAAATAACAAAACCTTTCCGTTCTTTCTTTTCTTCTCTTGAATGAGAAAATTGTTATTTTAGAAGTAGGAAATGATTATAATAAATGCGAAGCTGACACGAAACCAGATCATTTTACTTTACCTTCAAGAGTTCCTACCGTTTCTTTGCAGAAAAACGTTCAATCAACGGAGTTGTTTAGTAAGAATGGAGACTAACACATATATAGCTATCACAGCGGGAAGTCCTTACTCCATATCTGATAGTCTAGCAGAACTATGTCTCAGTTTTGTTGGACCTATTCAAATGTCATCACCAGCGTGCAAAATATTCCAGGAACCGTTAATCTTCTATAAGCGTCTCTCCAATTTTTTCCGGTACATTACATTTCCCAATGTAATTACAGCCCAATTTGATTAATTAACGAAGCGGATACAAAATTAATGAGCTTTTTCTGCATAGGAAGCAAAGTTGTCGAGCAATGAACCAACAACCAACGAAAGCATTATATCCTGGAGAAGGAAATTTGATTCTAAACACTTCCTCTCCTACTTATCCTCTCGCTCTCTATCGTCTCTCTCCTGCATGCTTTTGGTATAATGATTTTTATACTTTAAATGAAACTCTTTCCAGCTGGAAGTTTACGATGTCAATGTAAACTACAAACTATCCCATCAGTTTAAACATACAATCATGAACAGATCATTATGTATTTCAGAACTGAACGAATTAGCCCCCAGCAGTCGCGAAGAATTAAATGGCTAATATAAATCGAATTTAAATCTCATTGTAGAAAATACCTAATAATTTACTTATTAAATTACACAGTTTACACATTACGCCATAAAATGTAACATGTATATATAAGAATTACATATAAGTTATAAAACATACCAAATTTGTTAAACAAACTTCATGAAAAGTTTGTGAAAGTTTAATTTAAAAATCCAATTTCCAGCATCCAAGTAAACGTATTTATTAGAAACGCTACATCATTTCGATTTCAGGCATACTAATTCACTTACAACTTTGATTTAACTTTAGCTTTGTTTGGGATTCGTCTATTTATAAACTGCCATTTTATACTGAATTCATATTAACAGTCACAACAACAGCGACAACGAGGACAAGGAAAAGTAGACCAAAGTATATACACACTGTGGTTAATAGCATTGTCAGTTTGTCACAGATTGTAAAAGCAAGGTAGCGTGTATGAAGTAGCTATTGAGTTAACACATCTCTTCAATCTTCAATAATTAGAATTTCTGACATGTCAGATGAGAGTATGAGAGGTTGATTTGATTGACAAAATCACACACATGAAAGCCTCTCAAAAGCAAAAACACCATAACTCAATTAGTCGAGAACCGTCGCGTAACTGAGAATCCGGGTAAAACTGGAAGCGACAGGGAAATTAATTACAAATTCATCAAAAAGCAACGTCACTCAAAATATACACTGTTTTGCTCTGTTGAACAAGTTCTGATTTTCTATATCATACATGATATAATAATAAAAATTTAAAATCAAGTAGTTACAAAAACGTCAACTCCATCCATTACTGCTTTCCTTCACATGTGTTTATTTTTAGAATAACAATAGAAAGTTATATAAATTTCATATTTTCATGGCTTCACCGTTCATAAAATCTTCCAAAAGGCTTGATTTTGATTTCAACTACAAACACATTCACCAAACAGAATATACATAGTTGCTAGTTGCATCATCAACCACATCCCTACAACGGACTATGATTGAATCAATGAAAGCATTAAAAATGATTGGAAAAGCACGTTGACTAAATGCCACTGCTACACTCAACTCAGCACTTCATTACATACTACATCACACCTAAAAACTTTCTAATGGTCAATAGTCCAGCCACTTAACTCGTAAATTTACCACAACACGAGCGAATCTTTCTTCTGCTACGCTCTTATCAAGACTGCATTTATTTATGCCACTTGCAAATAATTCCAAATCATATCTCAAATCTAAGCTCTGGCTATAACTATATTTTAATCTATTACAGTACGATGATAATACGTAATTTTCCACCTCTCTTCTTCTTGCGATGTTATCTAATCCTCATTAAATTTTGTACTATGTGAATGGTACAATTTACTCAAGCTAACTATAGACAACGGACTGCTAATTATCTTTATCGACAACACGCCACGCCAACTGACTTTGTTTCACAACCAATTTTCCCTTATATTCAATTCAAGTTAATGCACAATGCTGATGATTGCATAAGCTCACAACATAGTTAAACCCTGTTTTGAAATTTCATCAAACGAACGGTATCAATTAATGAGATGGTATATGTGTGTAATTTTATGATCAGCCATCAGCAAGAGGAAGTAGTGGCTACCAACCAACTAGAAAGAATTTATGCTGTGGTTCCGTTTGCTATTTACTTATTATTATTTAGTCTCAAACGAGATATATGGGCAATGGGCATGATTTATATTTAAGTATTATGTGGGCAACGTAAAAATATGTATGACTTTTATATAGCTATTTGTTGCCTCAATGACCACAATATTACAGTGCCTGTGCTGAAATTCAAACCATAGACAGAGTACGAAGAAAACTTGCAAGTAATACAATACAATGCACACCAAGTACAAAACATGTACTAAAGATGAAAGAAGTAAATGATATATATGATATACCTTTTATTGTATGGTTTTAACTGAATCCCCAAATTCCAACTCCAAAACGGATAGCGAAATTGGCAACAATTTATGAAAAACTATATTGAAACAAAAGTATACACTATCAACTATTACACTGATAAAATTCTGTTTAGTTATAGCGCAGTGCATATAAGTATAGTATATAATACGTACAGAGGTAATGTTACGAAAATCATGTAACATTTTCTCAAATGGGAATTACTGTTTTTGGTTTCATTCCTGGTCTTTGCTCTCATCATCGTGTGGTGGAGGTGGGGCACGCATTCGCGGTAGGACCAGGAAGGAAATAACAATGTATCCCAACTAAACCTCTATCATATCATTTAGTTTTTGCTGTCTCTAGCATTCACATTCATATCATTTTAATTTTCTGCATTAATTTTATAGCGATGTCTGTTGCCTGTTACTAACAGCTGAAGCAGTCAAGTTTTATTACTGTGAATGTTTAACTGACCGATAAATAAGCAACAAGTGCAATTTTAATGAGCATTTAGTTAGCCAGTTGGCATGCATAATGTAGGTATTAACCAAGTTGAAAAGTTTGTTGTGCACTATTGTCAACATTAAACTTCTCAAGTGTAATAAGTTTTCCCTAATCACTGATTGGGTTACTATCAATTCAATATAACTTACATTAATTACTTCTTAATGACAATCATAATATACGTCTCTGAAACTGTTTTCCCTAGCATGTAGTACTTATACACACATCAATAACTCAGCGACGTGCTTAGACTACGATTGGTGGCCGGCACTAAAGAAATTATGTAACTCCTGGGAGCACACATTAATTAGTCTGCCCATTTCATGCCAATCTGTATCATTTTGATAAGTTAGAGGAGCGATGGAATCCTAATCAAAAAGCGTGAATTGGTCAGTAATATAAGTCGAATTCATTCACTAAGTGAATAGTGAAGCGTTCCCATTACTTTCAACGTTGTTACCCTTTACCAACACAAACGTACTCTGCTTAATCATTACTCAAAACCCAAACAGCCAACAACGTGACGTAAATAGTAAATCAGGCATTTGTGATTATGTATACGTATAGTACTCATATACAATATCGACAGTAAACATAAGTATATCCGATATCCACATATAAGCAGTCTTAAATCTATATGCATATCAGTAAAACATATTCGACCAACACCATACGCACGAGGAGGCATAGGCATGTATGCATTTATTAGTACTTTAACATTGATATTTATTAAAGACTTTATGTACATTTTCCATCACATGGCTAATGCTAATTGTATGTACGTATGTGCATATATCGACATTTGCCAACTACCTAGAAGCGCTAATTTAATTTCACAATATAGCTAGTAAGTCACAATCGACTCTGGAGACCAGAGGAAGGAGAGAGTCTAGACGAGCCAAGTAAAATGGTAAAAGCCAATGGAAACATTTTTTTAGCTTCAAACTCAAGTAGTCGAAGTCGAAAGCACTAGCATCCACGCTACCTTTTACCTTTTAAAAGAATTCTTATTTCATTCTTCTAACCTCAGAATTAAACGAAACTTGGTATTGGGCAACGTGAATACTGTAACGGCAACGCAACGGTATGATTCTACGTGTTTCACTTACAAATTGCTTTAAAATTCTGGACTCCTGGAAGCTGCTGGAAGTAATAGAGTAAAGTAGTTTAAGTGCCTTGGAGTATAAGTAAAAGGAGTACTCCAGTTTAGCAGCAGCGGTGGGCTCTGATTAGAAAAAATATAATGGAATATTTGTCTATGGATTCGGATAGATGTGAAAACTATCTACATAAACGCAATGTATGAAACTTAAGGCTCAAAAGATTTTAGGAGTATTAAATAGCATGTGTTGTAAGTAACATATGTTTCCACACAAAAAGAATATATTGAAAGAAACTGACAATGAGCAATTACAGAGTTTATTCACAAAAGTAATTAAATCGACACGATCATCCGAATGAAAAAACTTGTTAAAATGCTCAAACAGATTATATGAAGTGCTTTACTTGCTATAAATGATCAAATGTGAAAAGATCATCATAAAACCAAAAGATACAGAAAATACAACAAACGTTTTTAAAACAATATGGGAGCGTTTTAATGAATATCTATAACAGATCAGATCTCCAAATCTGCATTGCATACATACATACATGCATATAATGCAGGCGAGTGAAATCGATATCGATCTGGTACGTCTATGCGCATATCAAAAACATACTATTATGCATAATAACATGTGAAAACTAATAAACAAACGTTCACACTTTTTTGCCATTGACTTGACTGAATGATATTGATATAATAAAAAAATTATTTATCGGTACGAACAAATCTTCCACTGACCTACTTTCAAGTATCATAATAAAATGGAGTACATACATATAAATCATAAATCGCTCACCATATCGTTTATGCGAAAAGTTATGGCAGTGGCCAATGCAATGGCATAAGATACGGCAATGCAAATGTAAAATGAGAATAATTATAAGCATAAACAGAAGTACTATATTTAGAGTAAACGAAAACAAGATCAAGAATCACGAAGATTTGTTCGGCAAACTGTAAACAAGGTTTAATGAAGATGAGAACTATACTATGAGATGGAAGCAAAACATATTTTTTCTCTACCATTTCTCAGCCCAATCAACATAGTTATTACTTAGTTGGCTATTAACTATTAAAATCAAAAATTTGTTTAATACTTATTTTGCATCAACAGCATTTAATTAGCCGCACACGCTGTTGATTTGTTTTTATGAGACTATCCAATGAATCTGCGTGAAGAGAAATGTTAACTTAAGTTAAATGCATATTAAATGCAATGCATTTAAAATTAAATTGACACTTTCATGATCAATTATCAGCTCCAGACTCAGACGTTTGTGAAGACGTGTTATCTTACTATGAACCAATCATGTCCGCTGACTAGATGACTTGGCATAGATCAATCAAAATAATAACAAACTCTGAAGACGCATCATGCCTGCAGTGATCTACCGAATACCGGAAGATGGAAAACTTTCACTTGTTTTATCTTAAATCATTCATTGATACATTTCAATCCGTGCTGCATCAATTAATTAATATCAATTTTCAACATCATTCTAAGTTTAATTTAAATCAGGATCTCGTACAAAGGTGGCTAAACATTTCGTCCCCTATACTTGATAGTTCCAGTTCCATCAAGTATCCTAAATGGTAACACAGAAGAAAGGACTGGTCTTTGCTTTGGAGCCCACGAAATCCAACCAACATAAATTACACCCGCTAACCTACTCACAACTCAAGCCATTACTTAACAAATGCTTTTATTGTGTCAAACAAATTGATTGAACCGCTTTATCCACTGAGTGAAAAATGAAATAAGTAGACAAACTATTGCCTCACCAAATAAGCCAGGAAACCTACAGACATTAAAATAACTTGACTATTGATAATCTACAGCTGCCGACTTCACAAAGGACAAACGACAAACTATTCCTCTTCCGCCATCAAAATACTATTTCTGGTTCCTACCTATGACTACCTACTAATCAGGATGGAACATGGAGGACCCTTAACAAACTATTCAAGGGATGAGAGGGGTTACTACACTCTCAAAAGCGTTTTATTTTTGTGTATTTAGTATCAAAACACAAATGACAAAAAACATTCCAATCAATCACCACCACCAATTCATGTATTTTATTACAGATTAGTGTCCACTTTGCACTTTGACACAAAGAATCTTTTAAAAGTTATCTCAACTTACCTTTGGAATATTGGAAAAGTGATCGGTGGGCAGGGACTCCGGGACTGTCTGCAAAGTGGTCCTCATGCTGGTCATGGTAAAGGCTCATCCACTGATATGAATTTTGTAGTTTAAGTCCTTGTAATTAAAAACTTTTCTTCTTCTTCGTCTCCTCACTCTACCTCAGCTAAAAGTTCTAATCAACAATCAAGGTGTGTTCAAACTCTCTAAACTACTTTGTATTATTAAATCAAAACGGTTTGAGCTAGTTTTGTCGATGGTCGTCGTCGTCAGCCTGTGACCTGGATCACACAAGAAGATGAGGTGGATGGAGTAAAATTAACGAAACGGAAATAAGGTCAAACGGTGTCCACGAAGGTGACGACGCTGTGTCTGTATGTTGATCACGTATATTTAGAGAGTTAGAGACGAGTGGTGATTGCCGAATGATTGGCCCAGTTCACACTTTTAGTAATTAATTAGCAGTCTAATTTAAATAAATAGGGTTCAACTCCTGGGTCACCAAACATGATCTTGATCCACCACTGATGATTTATTTAAAACACCGACAACAGCAGCTGACATTGTTACTGTGAATTACGGAAAAGGTTGCAAAGTTCTTCGTAAACCATCCATTTATAAACAAGCAGAGGGTGGTCGGACTTCGGATCCAATCTCTCTCTCTCTCTCTCTCCTCTTTTGTAAGATTACTTTTTGCACTATAAATTATTGAGATGTAAAATATAATTGTACACAATAATAATAATATAGTAAAACTCTTATAAACTGTGGTAGTCCTCCATAATAATAGCTAACTTTTACTGAGAGAGTCCACTCAGATTCAGATGAAAGCTCTGTCTATGGAAATCTTATGTTTGAGTTTGAAGAATGTGTTGAAGCCTCCATTTCATTTCAATAGAGAAGAAGCAGAATGCACCGATGAGGATCGTATCGTGATGATGATGATGATATACTTACTATGTTGATAGCAAATATGTATAAGGAAAGGTAAAATGAAAACGAGATATTTTCTGTGAGAGTTCTGTATACAATAGTACAACATTCAATTCAATAGCAATACATTAGGATATATTAGGAATCCCAATACCAAAAGTATGAAGTACTTTATGCATACCCAAAAATGTAGGATTATATATATGAAGATATGATATACCTAAAAAAGAAGTTGATGATGATGGTGCAAGAGAGAAAAAGTAAGTGGGCAAAAGCAAAATGTTACCTACTACCAAAACTCGCATATGGAATGGATATATGGATATTCTCCACCCTGCCTACTGCCTACTGCCTACCCTGAACAGATATTTTTAAGTATTTTCACCTTTTACAATGTATACACAAAATGTATACAGGGCAAGTATCCAAACATATAGTACACTTTGATGGGATACGATACATAGAGAGGAGAGTTGGTGAGATGATATTTATGCTTTAGACATCGTCACTTGATTCTATAGAGAAGAAGAAATGCACAAGAAGCGGGGTTCCAAAAATACTGTAATCAGAGTATGCCTACTTTCCGGGATATTACCTAATGACTTTAGATTTTTAAGGGATAAAGGGATTAAATTTAAAAAAATGAAATTTGGGATTTTGGTTCGAGTTTTTCAGATCCCGGTAATTCTACGCAAGTTTTCTTAGGAATTTACGGAGACCTGGATGAGCAGCTTAAGAATATACATATGGGAGAAAAGAAGGCCGTTTTTGCTTCTTGTGTTATGTTCGTGTTAAAGAGAACAAGTAGGTAACCTCAATGCAAACTGTTGGCAATCACAGCGAGTTTTATGCAGTGCAATGCAGAGAGAGTATTATCCGTATGTATACAGAGTACACACACACACACACGCATGAAAAGGAACCGGAGCAAGCTGAAGTCAGTTTGTTTGGCTCGACTGCGGCTGGGACTTGCAGTATATGTATCCGTATCGACTTACTTCACAACGAAATTGTATTGGAAGTGGTATTTCAATACTAGTCATAGTGTCTTTTCGTCCCGAACGGTATTACACTGCAAGATATCCCATCCTATTTTTAATGGAACTAAACGCAGGCTGTCGGCTACATAAACTGAGATGTTGAAGGACCACCCTGTATTCTTCGTCAATATACAAAATCCAGGCTCTGGCTCGAGAGATGGGATGAGAGAGCAAGAGAGATGCTACTACAAAGATGCATAATATGGAAATGTGAGTCAGAAACTCGCTTTTTAAACATGTGTAACTTCAACTCACAAGCTCTTTTTGCTTTTACAAAACATCATGATCATCATCACCTTCTCGTTTTAATGACCTTTCACCTTTTCTGGTTGCGAATAAGTATGACCAACTGATCATTTAGCAATTTGCACATGGACCATAAATGTTCTATTTATTAATGAAATTTTAAATTGGAATTCTACTATGGTTAAATTCTTATTTTTGTGAAAAGAGAAATGTCGATTTACTGCACCATTCGATTCTCAAGTGTCATTACATTACGTGCACACCTTTGCATGTAATATGTATGTACTCTTTTATAATACGATGCGGTCTATCTACGGATCACTCAAGGAATGCACTGCATTCATACAAAAACATTCTGCATGTAAAACATGACGATTATGTGTCGCATGTGGACTATTAACCTGTACCATTCATTTTCTCATACGTTCATATGTATGTTACTATATAGCTAATTCTTTAGCACAATTTTACATGTCTTTCTCAAACATACATAACATGAATTATATACATATATATGTAGGAAAATGTTGCAAAAATACGAATTCATAAAGACCGTGAAAATGTACTTATTACTACATGGCGGTACGACACACACCGAATCTCTGTTTTTTTGGCAAAAGCAAGCGATGTTGGATTTTGATTTGGATGTGCATAAGAGTAACCAATGTGCATAAAAACATTTTGTTGTAGGCTTTTCATATGGAACTGAGAACAAGAAGAGGATAATATTAAAGACCGAAGTGGGATATATGGAGGAACCCTGCCCTCAGCAAGTGACGTCTCTATGCAGGATACCTCATTGGTTGAATGCGGAAGCCTTTCTTCGTCACTGTTTTTTTTTCGATTTCATCATAGCAGAAGCCCCGTTTTTTATAATATTACTGCATCTATCTGAAGCTTATGCATATTATTGTGTGAGTGCGGTGCGAGTATGAGTTTAAGGAAGAAGTTGAAGGAGCGGTTTTAGTTGCTTCAACATAATTGTGCTTGCCCTGCCTTCTAGGTTGTGAATGTGGTGTTGACTACGGCTTTGGGTAAAGTCGAAGCTGTATGCTCACACTTTTCGTTCTTTTTTTCACGTTTCCTTCCTAGATGGCCAAGGAAGTAGAAAGCTCAACGAGTGGAGGATGTTCAATGAATGAAAGGAATACTCAAGAAGACTCAAGACATTTGATTAAATTCATAAGCCACACGCTGATATTCATAACCTTTGCTTTTAGTCAGAAATTGATTTGTTAAGTATGGAAAAGTTAGATTATAAAATTATAAGTTATAATAAAATAAAATATATTTGTAATTGAAACTGCTTATATGCAACCAATGCCTGCATGCATAGAAAAGAAATATAAGTGATTTGGTCTGTATTCTGAAAGATACTTGGGCTTCAAAGGTCTAGACAAAGTGAAAAACGTGTATAGCGCTTATTCTTTCCAGCTTATAGCAATTAATTGCTTTATTGTATTAATAATCATGCTAATTGAACTATTCATCACAAAATTGCTTGCTAGGATTATAGTACACTTAATATATATTAAAATTCTTGAAAATATGAAAACCTACGTACCCACACTAATATATATGCTGTCATTACTTTTTTATGTTAAGGCTGAGACTTCAGTTTTTTTGGTATTCCGCGTCGATTTTTATAAATTCCCCATATTTAATTTTTCCCAAGCGAATTTGTGAGCAAAATGGCACATCAAACTCCGAAACTAATACAAAAAATTCATTATTATTACAAATTGCAATCCTCCCATTCCACAACTATCTGTTACCCCTTTTTTAGGCCTTCCATGAACGATACGTGCGTGTATTCAACAAATGAAAGCGGCTTAAGGCTTATTAGAAGTAGCTCTCCATAATACCGGATATTACATAAGTACGTCAACACGACATCCATCCAATTCCCATACATTCCAAACTGAGCTAACGTCAATGTGTTTTGCAATCGTTTGTTACATATGTATATTGTTAGCAACTACGCCCCACGTCCGGTCCGCCACAACGAACATCCATGTAAACGCAATGTTATTCGTCTGCCAGCTTATAATTTCGATATAATTTCTAGGTAATACAAAAATGTAGGTTGTTCCCGACTTCTCCGAACGAAGGATTCAGGGAAAGCTCTAGGTAGCACAATATTGCACATGGTAATATGAGCCGATTACGTCCAACGCTCAACATTGGTACAAGCTCTATCTTGTTTGTTGTGCACCAATATTACACAATAGCCCACATTCTTTACATAAGCCACAGCCAACAGCCACAACGTTACCAGGCACACGTGCGCCCGACTCTTTCTCTAGACTGGATAAAGTCGTCGGTGGATGTGGATGGAATGATGGAAGAAAGAGAGAGAGAGAGAAAGCAAAGGAATTGTGTATAATAAGCCTATATACACATTTTCGGAATAGAAAGATCAGTTGGGAGTTTTCGGAGACGAGGATACTCCCGTCATGTTATGTATGGAACTTTCTCTACAAGCAAAAAGCAGCTGCTGATTAAATTCCGCTTTCCCTTTCAAGCTTATTAACATTTTTAACATGATAATCTAGATTAGCTAAATGGAATTTTTCTTGCGTATTCTGTACCAGAATACTAGTTCCCCACAGCAGTGAAAAGCATGAGTACTAAACACACTTTACTTGCAGCAGTTTTCTATTTCACTGCAACAGAAATAGTAGCTTCCTCTACATTAATTGATAATGCACCAGTGCGTCGTATAAGTTAATATATTGATTGTTAGTTTCGTTCTTGTTACTTGCACACACAAGCACATTTACATACACACGCAAAAAACGGATAAATATATACTTATACTTGCACACAAAAGTTTGTCAGATTCAATAAGAGATACTAAAAATCTATTTCTTACTTCACTAAAAATGTACACAAAGAATTTATTTAGTGCACTACCAACGTCATCATCACCCTTGATCATTTTTACCATTTGGGTTGCCTTCACATCAGGGATCTTTCTGGGCACACCGACAAACTTCGTACAGGTAAAAAAAATGACATTTATTTTCTGAAGCCAAAATTTAGGTGTTCCATTTTTTTGTTAGCCTTTACGTACTCAATCCTGCTAATCAATAGTCTAGAAGGGCATGTACGTAATATCTCAATATCTGAATTGCTATCATTTATTCAACAATTTCCTCCATCGTACAAATATGAGCGTAGCCTAGCCTCTACCTTGTACTTGACTTTTCATGGAAAGTATAATAATAATAATGTAGAAAAATGTTTTTATAAATTTGTACTCTTACTCTTTTTCTTACCATCATACCAATACCTTTTTTGATGTACTTGTTTGGCTACCACTACCAATCATTATCGTAAAAATCTGCGTGTTTTGCATGAGCAAAAAAGCATACACATTATCCAATTTCTTGTTTGCTACCTGCTGTTTGACTTGAAATTCTTTGGATCCGCCTTTCTATTTACATTCTTATCAGCTCACCTCTAACCAACCACCATAAGTGCATGCATGTGCATTTTTGTACATATGTAAAATACAAAATAAATTGGTTTGGTGGTTGCAAAAACAGAGATGATGTAGCGTTTTTTGCTTTAATTTAAAAGGCTCACTCAAAAAAAGACCACACCTGAAGAAGATTATATTAGTAGACTGCTTGGCATTGGAATTTTTTTTAGTTGTTTAGTGAGTAACTTTTCCCCCAAAGAAGTTGACATGCTGGTGCTGGTACGTGGTTCTAAACATGGCTTAGATAGGTAGAAACGTAGTAATTGGAAGTAGAAAAAACAATATTTTCTTGATTTGTGATGCCGTATGATTTCTTTAAAAGACAAGCAGCATTTTTAAAAGTTGAAAATTAAATTTTATTCACTTCATAAACAATCCGTATCAATAATATCATACTCTCATTGCACTTTTTCTCGTAGCAGATTTTGTACGTGATGGTCATCATCATGGTAGAAACAAAGACGGAGAAACTGATAGCATAAATCGTAAGAGTTCTCAACAAGCACAAGCCCAGCTCATCTTTTTACTTTTTACAAACGGATATTTATAAATATGGTCATGTCAAGAAGATATTGGTTTCTGATAAGCGAAAAAAGACACTGTTTCTCGGAATGGTAATCGAAATAGGGAAATTTTACGGCTTACACGCACATTCACACTTTGATGAATCTTCATGATAGAAACCTGGTTTGCTCATAATAAAAAGGATGATTATTTTTTTTTTCAAATATTTATTTGATTTTCATGACCCTGATCGATTTGCTCATTGAACAATAAGCATATATATATAACATCTCCACCTACGCTTACCAATAATACCCACATAATATTATAAATGATGATATGATCATGATTCTCATCTATTTTATTAACTTTGTTATTGATTCCCCTTGAAAACGTTTGTGTGTGTTGCAGGGTGCCAGCGCCAGTGATTCCCCAGAAGACTTGCTTCTCAAAGGTAAAGTCAAGTTAACGGTTCTTTATTTATTATGAAAAATATTATATATTAATTGAGCACTTCCATATAAAATGAGAAGGTAATGAGTGATATGAAAGGACAGTCAACGATACATTATAGTATATATGATCATGATCAAGAGCCCATCATTATCATAATGTAATGGCGATGTGAAATGAAATATTTATGTTGAGATGATGGCGTGGTTTTATGAGCGTGTGAGATAGCTATATTTGGTATTGACTGCGTTCGACAAGATTTGTGTTTTTTTAATTGACACAAAATATCCCTACCAGAAAAAAAATTATTGAAAATGATATTATTAAAATGAACATGAGTAGCAATGAGAATGACTGAGTTTGATTTTGAATTTTTCAATGATAGATGAATTGGAAACAACACCGTTACCAACTGCTCCCGAGTATGTCGTGTATGAAAATGAATATTATCCCTGTGTACTCGTCACAATGGATGCGAGCGTTGTAATCGAGCCTAAACGAACTGCCAATAAGGTAAGGCGTTTGAAATTCTTTTAGATAAAATTATACCAATTCCCGTGTTTCCACCAAGTAGTATTACCCAGTTTTCTTAAATTATCATCATTCTTTCAGAAAATCACCGTGAACGTACCAAGAAACGCCGAAGCTGTTGGTGACTGTGGTAAAGGAGAAGATTCGAAGCTCATCCTCTCTTGGAACTCATTTAGATTCACTTGGCACTTCCAAAAGGTGCAATTACAATTACAAAAACTGTTTCACTTTCACCAATGCCATTTTCTAGTTTTAAATTCATTTTAGTCACATACACAAAATATTCAGTAGTTGCTTTTCAATTTTTAAAGTCTTTAACACGTTCCCTCCTTTGGTTTACTTCCCACATCCAATATCAAACCAAAACCTTCATCAGCATTGTGATTGCCTGCTTTTTAACAAACTGAAAAGCACGTCATCACCTTTGCCTCCAACTTACAAACTGAGCTAATAACCATGATGTTTCTTTTTGGTTTTTGTATATAGTCTCGTGTCAGCGATGCTTGGTACATTGACTATATTGAGCTGAGCTACAACACGTCCGATAAGGCGTTCGACAATGACCCTAAAGGTAATTTGCCTCATTCCATAAATTTTTATCAGTCACTACACTTACGTACCTCTTCAGCCATTGTGTGTGTGTATATATTTTGTGTACACTCGACATTGCATCAAGCAGTCCCATTATATTAGCTGTCAACACCAATACATTAGACGAAATGCACCTCCTTCCTCCATTACTTCAGTACAAGAATATATAATATAATATATGGCAATGTAACAAATTAAAAACCCATTTTACTCCAACTTCCTATGAAAAAACGACGCTTCCGTCATTCCCAACACATTTGGTCCTGCTAAACATGTTACCTTTACCTTCACGTTTTGTATCCTCCTCCCACGCACTGGTATATGGTCTAGTCACTCTGTAAGCCTCTCAATAGTTCGTCAGTTCGTCGCACAGTTGACAATTTACACTATTGATGACGATCAGTTTGATTTAATCTTCAATCAAATCAAGGCTTCTTTTCATATACCCAAAATTGAAAATGATATGATAACAATATGGTGTGAAACGTGATATGATATGATGTAAAGGAAGGAAACTATTAGATCTGTTCTGATGTTTGTTGCTTCATCTTCTCATCCACAACTTTTACTGCATTGTATTATAATATTATCGTCTACGTCTGCAGAAGCAAAAACTAGACTCATAAATTTTCGGCTGTATGCCGTCTCCACCTACTCCTTCATCTTCTTTTCGATTAAGTATGTATTTAGTAGAAAAAAAGGAGATTATTATATATAGGTAGGTACGAACATATCACATTCATATTACATTTCCAGTTCAGTTGGCAGTTGAAGCGACTGACAAGCAGAAATAGTGTCGAGTTGTGGATGTGTGTCCAAAAAATATTTTGGAAAATGCAAATTTATGCACCCATCATCAGTTTTCAGTAATTAGAGAGAGACATGAAAGAAACATGATGTTTAAAAAAAAAATTTTTTTTACATCGATTGCGGTTGTACACGCACGATAAGTCTGGAATTGTGCATTTTTACTCATAAACATAAATACTATTATATATATAATCCGATACATTTAAACATAATACGTACTACGTGCTGTTGCGTCTTTGTTGACATAAGTATGCGTGGCCTTCTCAACATTTTTTTGTCAGATTTTTAATGGAAATGTGTGAAGCTCATGAGCACATTGTCCATTTGGACAAAGTAAATCCACTTTCTGCTACGCACTAAACATTAGAAAAACTACTTGATTATTAAATGTTTGGCATTGTTTGTATTAAAAATAAAAGAAGACACATGTTTTGTACAAGTCAAGTGGAAGACAAAACCAGTTCACCCACGCGGACACTCTATTTTTGCTAAATGGAGTGGATATTTTTTAATTCAAAGGCAAGTCATTTCATCATCATCAGCATCATCATGTCGAGTTCTCTCAAACCAAAAAGGGATCTGTGTTAAATTGGGATTTGGTTGGAAAACAATAGTTTAATAAAAATAAAGAAAATAAGTCTATCAATCTTGTTTTCTTTGCACTTCATTTCTTGACTACATTGTATTTTTTCTTAGGCACAATGTTTAATATAAATGGTTTGGTTTGCGGTTGGTATCTTGAAAAATTCTGTAAAAGTCTAGAGTTGATGATGAGTGGAGGTAAAGCAAAAAAAAATGTGAACCATTTTCTAATGATGCAATATACACCATCAAAAGACTGTTATTAGGATGTTAATTACAAGCCATTGCCGTCTAATGAATTGATGCTCACCTGTCAAAATGTTCATTTTCATGAATAATCATAATGCCCCATTGGTTTACTTATAAAATTTAGCTTTGTTTATGTTAGATTGTCTAAGATATGTGATAAAGGTGACCAGCTTTTTTAAATGGGTTGGGTTTGGGATTCATGATGCTTAAAATGGAGGTGCTTAATCCTATGTAAATAAATAATGTTATGTGGCGACGACAATTAGGAGAGAGCGACGGACGACATCATGTATATGTATTGTAGTTTATGAACGTCTCCTTCATGTAAAATATATATTTTATGGGTTGAAGAGGGTGCTTCACTTAATTTACGAAGGCATAATACATTTTGCAATTGCGAGTAAAATATATAAAAAGTGTAATTTTAACGTGATGATGTTTATTACTACAGCGCTTCCGGGTGCCGTTCAAGTGATCCATTCTGACGACCCATTGACACTGTACTTGACCCCTCTGACAAAATCATATATGTGCAATTTGCCCAAGGTGATCAAGATATTTGATGATAAAAAATCAGCTAGAGTGACCATTACCTTAAATCGGGTGCAAATTCAGCCTTTTGCTGCAATGACTCATAGACAATATGGAAGCCGTAAGGGAAAATATAAAGACAAGATTTAATTATATACGAAGGCAGATTATTAAAACTTGATTGTTATGTATTTTAAAATTTCATAGCATTTAAATGTCCGGAGGAAGCTGGTCGTCGTGATGAGTCTGTTCCATTCGCTGTGGGGATGCTGCTAGCTGCCGTGGTTCTCTCAACAATTGGGGGCTATGCTGGATATCGTTACTTCCGTGTAAAGAAAATCGAGTATGATACCATGGAGTAAAGACCACAACCACAGTTCATTAGTATTTTAATCATTCTAAATTTCATTTGTATCCAATCAATGCTTTTTAAATGAGTCGTCAATATCGCCCCAATTATAATTTCTTATTTTTAAACTATGTCAGTTTGATGACCTCTTTGTGTTCAGTTAGTTTAATCAGCGAAGGGCTTCTAATCTAGAAAATGTCATGAAGCAGAACGAGAAAGGGATTAAAGTGAAAGAACTAAAACTCTTTCTTTCGTAATTATTATGGTACTTATTTACTGTAGTATTTTTGGGGCAACGTGTAGATACGGCTGTATTACAGCAAACAAACAACTCGAACTCCTCTCTATAACTCAAGTCTTCCAGTTTTCGGTACATTTACTATTTCATAAATTATAATGATACTTATAAATGAATTAAATTTTGTGAATAGCATATTATATAGTTTCCAATATGTACTATTTCACGTAAAAGTTTACATAAGTATTTACTTAAAGTTCAGAATTAATATTCCAATAATTTAATATTACTATGTACTGTTTTATTAGAATATCCAAAATGAAGTTGTGAAATGAAAGGTAAATGAAATATAAGTACATAATTTAATATTGCCTGCCTCTTCTGCAATACCAACAAGAGTTATCGATTAGATAGTGCAGCACCCTGCACACTCGCGAGAGAAAGATTCTAGTCACAAATTAGCAATCTAGTCGAGCGTCTCTAAAATACATTGAGCACTGTATAAATGTAGCTTTTATATCTAGATATATAGATTTCATATTATCATCATGGTCTATATTAAAAATGCATAATATATTGCAATATGTGTTTACTCCAAAAAAGGTTGTGGGATGATGAAAGATTTGATTTGCCCAACTCGTCAATCATAATTCAAATCATTTGGGAACGTGCGTGTAACGTTATAACTATAACGTACATGTAAAATGAGGCTATCTTGTCAGCATAATTGAGGAAATTATCAAGATTATTATATTATATAACATTGAGGAAAAATGCAATTTAATATTCTGCATTATCACCTACGGTGTACTTACTATGATATTGTGAATATACATTGGTGCATTTGAGATAATCAGACACAGATTTTAAGAGTATGAAACAAAATATACGATATTATGATAATAACATTTTAGGTCATTTGTAAGTTTATGCAGATGATAGATGATGTATTAAATGTAAAAACAAATATAGTTCTCTAATTCTAAAGATTTTTTTGGTTCAATCGTAAATTTAAAACTAGGTTAAAAAATAAATATTATATTATTAATTAAATCAAGTCAGAATGTAGCTATACTTTCAACTTTGGAATGCTGGACAATGTAATGATTGCAATAATTGTAGTTTACTCTTGTGAAAAAAAGGTTCGTGTTGATGTTGAGTATTAAATGTAAATAATTTTGCCTTTAAGTTTTTAAGTTTTTATTGTAGTAATTAATATATAGGGAAATGCCAACGGTAAATCATAAATAGAGTTTTATTTTCAACTTTTGATTTATATACATCACGACATTCAAAACATTACGTGCAACTTTAATTTACAAGTCAGTATATCTATTATATTATTATTAAGTTTGTTGAAATTGACTAAAATTGACAAATAAAACCATTCATTATTATTACAGTTAAAGTTCATGTCAACATTACTTTTTATTTAATAGAAATTGCTTATTTAGTAGTTGAAAGTTGAAACAGATGAAGATATAATTGATACATTCAACATTAAAATGAAACGGTAATGAAGATAAATATTTATACTACCTAATATTGCACAGATTATGTATCTTTTACATCAATTTTCCCTTAGTGTATTATCGTAACAATTAACAATTTCAAACAGATTGAGACAAAAAATGCAGACAGAACATGCTACAAGTTTAATAAAATACTAACTAGAAGGATAAAATCTTGGAATGCTCGGCAGACACGAAATTGTCTTCTGTTCTAAACTATTATACGGAACTACACTATAATCTACAATAACATAAAGCTCATAGGAAGATTGAAGACTATATTATAAGTATAATTTAACGGATAAAAAGTTTTTATACAACTTTACGTTCACATTCAATGAAATATTCCGCTAAGCATGTGAAAGAGCAGCAATATTGTTACCATGAATTAATGGAGGAAGGCCCCCCTCGTAACCACCTCCCTGCCCAGGACTTCCTGACTGGTGGTGATGATGATGATGATAAATGTGATGGTAAGGTACCAAGTCAGCACCAAATCGAACCACCGTCGGTGAGGAACCACCACTATTTCTGGAACGATGATTTCCATATAAATCTGAGGAGTTTTCTGAGGATGCAGTAGCATTTCCATTGTTATTATCTTTGGGACTGTGGTGGGGGTGTTGCTGATGCTGATTCTGTTGTTGCTGGTGATGCTGATGCTGATGAGGTGAACAATTATTTGGGCTGTGAACTGCGGTAATAGTCAATCCATTACTTGACCTTGGGCTCTGTTGATGATGGTGAATTGGAGGGGATGGACCAACTATTCCAATTGTGATATCACTTTTTCCAGGTAAAACCAAATGTCGTGCTATTCCATTATTGTTGGGGTTTCCACCATTGTTAGCATTGTGGAGATAAGCTGAGAGGTTGGCTTGAGTTGATGAGCCTGAGCTTGCGGCAGCTGCCGCTGCTGCGGCGGAATAGATCCCTTCGTCAATGTAAGATTTGAGACGAGCTTCATCCAGTCTCGTTTTTCGGATGAAAGTGTTCTCCAAATCTTCTGGACTTAATGGGGCAAGCTGAACTTGCTGATGGGGATGGTGGTGAAGATGCCCGTGGGCTTGGTTTACGGGGTTTAACATCATGCCCAGTAATTCTGGATTCATGGAAGCTGCGATTGCGTTTCTGTAAAGATATGGATAAAAATAATTTGTATTTTGTTAAAAATATATAGATCTTAAGGCAGTAGAAAGCACATAGTATTGTGTACACATATATATCAAATTATGTACTTGACAATTTTACTTGTGTTTTCTACAATGACTCAAATTGGAAACAAAAAATGGCATGAGTTACCCAAAGTAAGCGAACCATATCAAATTTTCTGAAACAACCATTTTTTACATATTTTCTTTCCCTTCTAAGTCAAGTTTTAGCGTAACGAGCCATTAATCATTCAAAATGAAGCCTGCCCACTTGCGTTGCAAATAAGCGGTAGCCTTTTTTCTTAATAAATGAGTGGACTTGTTCTTGCCAGCTAGTTTAGTGGGGCCCTTCACTTCCCTAAAGTCCGAAGGATGTTCAGCACATGTGGCTATTCCCAATCCCAATACAACAGAACGTAAAAAAGGGATACATTGCTTAAAATACACCCTGATAGGATATACATATGCGTCAAATTGTCGTGGTCCTGTACAGATTCATATTACTCACTAGTTCAAGACAGTTTTTAAGATTTGAAGGGAAAGAATGAGCTCCTAGAGCCCTTAATCACATTTACACCCCTTCAAGTTGCCCCTTTTCATGCATATATGCATATAAGTACCTACACAAACATATTTTGCTCCACTTTGGAATTCTGGTGAACAAAGGGTGCCCTTTTAATTTTTACTGTGAATAGTGAATCAGGGTGTCGGCAAGAAATAGTAGAAATGTGGTCACTCAATACATCATTTTGACAAGACATTTTAACAACATCATCATTTACTCGTTCGTGGAGTAAAGTCTCATTAGAAAACTTCGGCACAGAAAAAATATTCTTATGATTTTGAAGCGTACTTTCTCAATGGGGCAATGTGAGATCAACGACTTTTCCATCATTTTAATTATTATGCATGCAATTTTAAAGCAAACCAAAGTAAAGTAATTTTTACTTACGGATTAAAATTATTATTCTTATTCCGCCTCCCTTCCTCTGTCCCCCGTTCCTTATCCTTTTCCCTTTGTCTCTTGTTCTTGAACCAATTCCCCACCTGTGTCATCGTCAGCCCGGTTTCGTTACTTAATTTCTTTTTCTCCTCCAAATTCGGATACTTTTCTACACGGAAACTATCCTTGAGGGCGTTGCGAGACCGTTCCTTGAAGCAATACACAGTTTCCTCCCCATCCCAGATAGTCCTTGGTAAACCATGCTTTTTGCGAATTCGGTACTTATCCACAGCACCCAGTGGTCGACCCCTTGTTATTTCTGCTTCTTTGTAGTGGGCTTCAAACCAAAGCTTTTGAAGTTTTAAATGATATCTGAGTGAGAAATAGGACAGGAAAAAATGAATTCTAAGAATAAATGGGGAAAGCGTTGACCACCAGTGGTCACTTTAAAACAGGCTAGTGGCTTATGGCTACTTTTAAATTTTTGAAGTAGGGCTGAAAATGAAACGTGAGAATAAATGGCCAAGGCGCAATGGACACAGATCATTAACATTGGGTTGGTTCCTGCTGTGCCACCAACAGCTGCAGTAAGCTATACATACAGCACCGCAATGAGTATTACACGTAATGTATAAATGCATAGTGTATAGATATATGTATATATTTAGGTACATGATGAACAAGACCATGACCATTTTTTAAAACAAAGAATATCTTTGTTCTTAAATCCACCCACGCCAAAAGCACACAGCGGCAAGTGTTTTCTACAAGGATCATGAAGATGAAGTTGATAAATTACGATTGGTACACAAAGTTCATGCGAAAAAAAAGATTGATTATTTCTGGTGTTTCGGCATGAGTAACTGTAAAAGACCTGCCCTTTCCTACTCTACATGTAGAACACAATCCATGAGAATATTTTTCCAAGAAAAAGCCGAAAAGGAAAGAAAAAGGGTACACTTACTGTGGAGAAAATGTGTTGGTTTCCAGAATCTTGTAAACTTGTGTAAACTTTCGAGCGTCTTGCAAAGCAGCATGGAACGCAACGTGTGCTTGAGCCATCAGAATTTTCTCCGACTTCCCAATAAACTCTTTACCAACTGATGAGAGCAAGTCAACAAGACGAGACATCTCTCCTTCTTGAAGGAGAACGTCACACATGACACCAACCTGTTTAAATGAACATTTAGTATGTAGATATAATACGGTGGGAACTGGAAATCTAGAACTCTACACTACTATAAATTATCCTTATTCCAAATTGGGGCAACGTGAGAAATCATTTACCTGGTCAATATTGAAAACAGCTACGTGTTCCTTCCAAGTGTCAATTTTTATGGGGCCTCCATCCGGCTCTTGAGGAAAATCCTCATATTCATATTTTAAAACGGAATTAATATTGTCCATGATTGATAAGGAACCATTGTTGTTGTTAATAGGATGACTGTTGTGTCCGCTTCCGTTGCTTGTACTGCTGATAAACGAGCCAGATGAACTATTGCTTCCATTAGACAATGGACTATAGACTCGTGCAGGAGGAGGTATATTGTTGTTAGATTCATAGAGATGAGATCCGCTCGTTAAATTTAGGTACTGACTATGAGACAAGAGGGATACGGAGGATGAGGGAGGAGATGGATGTTGATGGGGATGCATATTGCTTTGAAAATGGTGAGGAGGAGGATGATGATGAGGGGTTGAAGAAACTGGGGGGAAACTGGGTAAATATACTGAATTACCACTACTTGTTTCTGTTGAGATTATGTTTGTGTTTTGGTTTGAGCGACCCATTTTGACAAGTTAACAGTAATTTACCGACACTGCATAACTTTAACGATTTTAAATTAAAACATCTGTGTTAACTTAAAATTGCAGGAAGGTAGATATTTGGTCTTCGTGATATTAAGTTTGTTCTTTTCATGCAGCTCAAACCTCGATGAATATAAAACGTGAAAACTGAAACTTTTTGGGAATGTATCTCTTTACACTTGACTTTAACATTGTTGCTCACTTGACGTTGTTTAGCAAAAACTGTTATTTGAATCTAACGTTGCACTTTTTCAAGTGTCTCCTTTTATTTCTCCGAAGATCCTATATTTTAAGAATGGTGATGTGATGAGAATGTCAACGGAGCTTGGTTTTAGATGACCACTTGTTGACAGACGTGTCAAACTTCTCATGAGTACTACTCAGCTCCTGTTCCCAGATGCTCTCCTTTATACACTTATTCCAATCTTTCGCAAGCCGATATTATAACATCGTCTTTTCTACCTTATTTTTGCCCTCATCCCGTAAGAGTAAGAAAAGTGTTTGCTTCGTTCCAGTAGCTTGGGGATGGATGTGGAGTGTGTGTGTCGTACTGCTACAGCCACTATAAATATGAAGGAAGGAAACAAGTGTGAAGTGACAAAGGACAAGATGAGGAAAAGGAGGAATATAGCAATATTGAATATGGGAAACGCGTTGTGTTTGCGTTTATGGATAGGTTTATTTGTACAGCATCTAGTTTAGGTTTAGAAACACCACCGCACCGCACCGAGTAAGCATCATGATGAATTAAGCTAACTAGAGCAGAGAGAGACTGGAAAACAAGAGATTTTTAAAGCATACATGCATATTGTAAGTATACATTATGCCTATACATGCATTACATCACGAAGTTGGTGATCATCATCACTGGGAGCTAAAGTAAATAAGCTTGTGATGATTATAATGATAATCAATATGGTAGGCCGTTAGGTCCGACGATATTCCTACATTACATAAACCACTGACTAAACTTCGTCTGTGTTTTCTCAACATAGAAACTTTTCTACAAACCCAAAAACAGCCCCTCTAAAGTCATGTTTTTTAGAAAAATCCTCCGTTTTATGGGAACGTGATGCGCTTCAAGAAAAAAAGAGGAAGGGAAGGCGGAGACGAGAAAATGGAGCATTTTGGTGGTTGGCTCCCTCAGTGAGATGCGGGCCGGGATTCGGATGTATTAAATTGCATCAACATCACATCACATTTAGAATCTAGAAGGAGAGAAACGATAAGCGGAGTAGAGTAAGCTTGGAGTAGCCCTTGTTATATGTTCAAACGTTGTTGAAAGAGAGCAGGCCCCTTTTCCCTTCACTCTATGTATGCTTTACCCCACCTTTTTCTGTTCTTCTCTGGTGAATCAACTGTTTTATCAAAATCAAATCAATAAAGTGGTAACTTGAAACTCGATTCTTTGTAGACTGAATGCAGTTTAATATTTAAAAAGATTGATGCAAATGTTCATCCTTTATTCAGTATACAGAATGATTCGTTCAGCCGATTTTTTTTTGCGTTTTTCTTCGAATCCTAAGCATTTAATTTGAAATGAAAAGTAAATCACAGGAAAGTTTGGCGAGTTTAAACATTTTTGAAAACAGTTCTAGCATGGAACGTGGAATCAAGGAGAAACGCGAGCGAGTTCAATTTCATTTCACTCCCTTTTGAGAAATTTGACACGAAAAAGGAGTTTTACTCCTGTTAAAAACGAGAACAAGAGCAGATATACCCATCCAAATCCACTCACTCATTCATTCAATGACATTTTTTTGTAAAATCTTAAGGAGAAAAACAATGTTCTCCCGTTAACAAAAAAAATACGAGCTGCGCTTTTTTGTACGAAGGGCGTTATTACACCCATTCCAGGACAAAAAAACGAGTGTTTCAAAAGATGCTTTAGAAAATTAGGTATAGTTGATAGTGTTGAGTGTATTATAATAATTTATAGGAGCATTTAGTTGATAAGAAGAACTCATCTTTAGATAAGCCATGACTTATGTATGTTTGAACTGAAGATCGTTCATCCATTTTCGCAGGAATATGTCTACATTCTTCTATCAAAAAAATGCTTTGAAATCCTTTTTCAGTTAAAAATACTAAAAATAGGAATGTTTCTAAAGAACATATTTTGATTTCAAAGCAGGAGAGCAATGCAATAGTAAAGAGGATGATGATTTTATAGGTAAAAAGCTGAAAATGAGGAAAAGCAGAGAGATTGCATGAGCTGAATGAGTGAAAGAGTGAGAGAACGAGAAAGAAGAAAGAATGTTTTTATTAGATCCACATTCTCGTTCAACGTTATTCTATGCCACTACCAAACCAACTACCATCTTCCACCGTCTATGAAAAAGCGAGAGATAGAGAGAGGAAACGAGGTGAAAAAGATGCTTAAAGCTCCACCACCACTGTGCAAAACCTGGGTGTCAAATTTCAATCGTTTTTCCTCTTTCTACACAAGGATGATGATAACGAGCGACAAAACTATTTTGTCCTTTTTGCTACAGCAAAGCGAGAATATAGGAGCTTAGCGTAAAACAAGTTTACGTTCATTATATACACACAAAGGCATTAATTTTCTATGTCATACTGATGTAACGTTGAACGTAACATACCAAACTATATTATACAATAGAAAATACGGCGCATTCTACTCTCTCAAATCCAAGCTTCCTGGCTCAGAAAACAAAATGCAAAAGGACAATAAAAGTGGATACGATGGGAGCAAATATGACAAGGATGGGATGCATAGAACTATTGAAATAGTTAGATTCAATACGCATGAGCTAGAAAATTAAATATTTATTGGAAATGAACATTGAATGAGAACTTTATACACTGCATCTTCGTATTCCAAATTCCAATCCAATGTCAAATGGAAGTGAATGAGATCAATGAAACTAGATTTTGTACATTATTTTTTACGTTTTTTACAAAAGAAACGACTGCTCTTGGGTTTTTACCCTGAATGTAAGAGAAAGTTGTTTATTATGACGTTATAAGTTATGATTCTGTGAGTAATAATAAAACTCATGCAACTTATTAATTACATCTCAAGGGACATTGTTATAAGTTACAACTACATTTTGTATTCGTGCTTGCTTACATCCCCAAAAGTGCTCCCTGAGGAAGATAACATTGAATGAGTGACTAGGATTCTCTGGTGATATGATTTCAGGATCTAGATCGTGATGAAGAATGAAACTGCTCGATGCAAACGAGTGAATCATGTTGAATTAGAGTTTACAGGTTGCTTTTACATGTCGCATGACCAACTAACTGCACCAAATCAGAGGAGGACGGCGAGGTCATCGGAGAATATTGTTATAGGAAAACCAAAGCTAAAAGATCAATCGGTAGATGAAGCTCATTAAAAGTTTTCACATTGATTTGATACTTATAAACACACACCATGTTTGCTGCTGCACAGCATGTGTTAGCTATTATTATTATTACCCTTTTCACTTCAAGTTCTCCCCACACATCTCCAAATCATCTTGATCTTCATCAGCATCAACACATGATCATTATATTACTTTTAATTCGTTCGCCGCTGTCGTTTACATGTGCCCAAGTGAAGATTCTGACACTAGCTTTTTATTTATAGGGAAATGTAACCAAACTCCTTTGGAAAAAAAGGTTCCCAATCTTTGTGTGCCTCTTATTTTTGCCTCATTTCATTCGGGACTTCATTATACCTCCCTATGTATATCATCATGAATGAGCTGTGAAGTTGTAAACGAAGCGTGGTGCTTGCTACTAATGAACTCGGTTGCTCATTTTAATTAAATTGTTAGAATGAGACAGTGGCCATGCCATGTATCCTCCTCTTCTATTCTCAATGCTCAACCCTTATAAATAAGTAACGAAACCTAAAATACAGACACACAACAGTTGTCATCCCTTCTTCCAGCTCCTGCCCCTTCCTTTCTCTCTAACAAGGTAATGTTAAAGTCCTACTTCTTGGTTTGCTTTCCATTTCTAGTGGACTGCGTGTATACTACATGGATGATATGATATATCCACGAACATGATCATATTGACGAGGTTCGTTGGGGGTAATTATGTGAAAGAGGAGAAGACATCACATGATGATGATGATGCTGTGTGTAATAGCCCCTTCCGAATAAAAATCGTTACGATGTGAGATGTGACCGCGCAGTCCAGGAGAGAATGTTGAAGTGCGTTTCTGGTGGAATACTAGCCTCTTCGCGTATTCCTCGAAGTCAAATAAATGGCCATCAGTTCCGGACCATCTACTTCGAAAAGGAGATACAAAGAAGAATGTTTTTTCCAACATCTCTAACATTTCACTTTGTTCTAATTCGCCCTAATTAGTCACCATTGTGGACTTTGTATTTCTGTGCAGACTTGAGTTTGTGTACCACGTTACCTAGTATAAACCTACAAATTTTCATATCAAGCGGAAAAAGTTAGCGGCTGAATCTAAAAGCATATTATTATTATTAAAGCTTCTAGTCGAGTACTCACTTGAAGGGTCAATGACGCAGAACATTGGTTGATCTTCTCCCTCAAAAGATTCAATTTTTCGGGTGAGATTAGCCCCAAGTTCAACAGTGATGTTGTGAAAGATTATTTGCTATGATTTGGAGAGAACAAGGAAAAAAATCGTAAAGATATTGTGATGCATGCTGAGATTATACTTAAGTATTGCGGATAGGAAAGCTTAAAGCATTTTAGTATTGAATATTCTTATCACCACTTGACATCAAACAAGAAGAAATGATGAAATGAATTGAGCATGAACAAATATAATATCAAAGTTTAAAACCAAATGGCCATACAAGAAGTGGAATTTAGCGTGAAAAGATCCAATAAGTAAGGCCCTCTCTTTTGATCCTCCAAATTTCATCCCGCACCCATTGCATTACACAAGTTTTCTTCTCTCTCACACCTTTTTCAAAAGCAAACAAGGAAAATTCTCTTTTTTTGTTGTTCATTCACAAAACGAGTGTGTATTATGTATTTTGGCGAGGTTTATGTACTCCTAGTGGGATAAGTAGATGAAGTGAAGTGGTGTACAACATGAAAAAGAACAACGGGCAAAGAGAGCAGTCAACAACTTTTTCAAGCCCTCTGAAATCTCCATTCAAAGAATCTCATAATCATCAACATTATCAATTGAACTATATAGCTATATAGTGCTCACATGCTAACACCCTAAGAGTCTCAACACCCTTCACATTGACAATGAAATCCATGTAATCTCATTGAAATAAATGCCCAATAATCTAGTCTACCCCTCTAGAAAGGCTGTGCTGTCCCATTCCAAGCTATTTGTTTCTTGCATAATGTGGACATTGTTGTTACTACTATTTATTCAACAAAAAAGAAAGAATTCATGCAATCTGTCTGCTTGTGGCACCTTCACCTTCAGGAGCATGTATATTTTGTTATTTCATAGAAAATGAACTGAACTCAACTGCTTTATACACTTTCCAAAATGTCCTTTTGTAAAATACCTTAATGTGTGGCTGTATGGTAGTGAGAAAAATCTGGAATGTAATAAAAAGGAAGTTTATCCAGCTGAAATACATATTATTTTATGTATGTTGTAGGTAGTAGCTATATAGATAACATGCGTTTGTAGTAGTAACATCAGTGATCGAGTAAGAAAAAACGAACTGCATAATTTGTCAACATGATGATGAATATATGTGGAACGCGTAATATGTCGTTCATGAGTTTATTCATCACCCGTCATCCTCGTCATCAAAATTTGATCTCCCTTCTTTTCCTTTAGTTCTTTAGGTGACATGCGGATCTATGTATGTGATAAGAGAAACTTCCCCGCTTTCAGCTAAACTTTGCTCTTGCTCTGAATTTACTTACATGAAAGCAAGGTGTGATCATCTCCATGATCGACCGACTGTCTGAATGGTTTGTTGACCATGGGGATGTGGACTGCATGCGTGCACTAATATTACAAATTGCAATGAGGATGATAGTTGGTCTGGATTGTGTCTTCATTCATATATTACTATTGCTGGAGATGCAATTGAGAAGTCTGTGTTGGAAACCAGATATGATGATCCTAAAGGAAACACAGGAAGCTTGCTTGTATTTATATCCAGTATCTTATATGACTTTGAAGGATTACAAATAGATATTTGCTTCTTAAGTTGTTATACTTATGAGTGCATAAAGACATTGCACTTTTATTTGCACTTTTAAAACCTACTTATTTATACTTTATCAGCGAAAGAATAAATAATAATGTAAAGTTAAGCGTGTCTGGAGTCAGCGTCTGGAGAAGCATCAGCATGATTACAACAAGGTATAATTATTATTATGCATACAAATAGGTTGAAAGGATTTACAAAGAAGATAAAGTCGTATTAGCATCTTTATGTGCATCTTATAGCATGATCAAAATTAGTGCTTAAAAATTATCGATTGTGTGCTAAAAGTTTATATTTATCGCAGAGAGGGTAAATATGCAGTTTTTTAAATTGAATTTGACAGGAAGCATATATCCACGATTGAATGGCTTTTAGATAAAAAAAAGGAATGACTAAACGGGGTAAGAAAGTTCAAAACTCCAAAGTGTTTTGTCTATTGGAACTTACTCATGCTCTCCTTAAATGTTCAAGTATATATACGTGTCATGACGTAAGACAATAGTTTTAAAATTTTGTCTGTCTGTCTAGCCTCGTTCGCAGACAGCTAGTGGTTGACCTGTTTTAAACTCCTTTTTACAACGCTTTTTAAAGCACTTTTAGTGGGGGAACAAAAGGCATGCTGGCATGCACTTTCCATTTCAATTTACGCATAACAATAACAATATCAGTAAAAAACATATTTTGTACTTTAAATGAATAACGAATTGGCTGCATGCAAAAGTTCAATAAATATATAGGCATACAACGTCTGGGTATAGGTATATACAGTTCATGTATATAACAGTGCAAAAAAAGTGCATTTTAAAGTCAATGTGTTTGTTACACCTTATCTTTATTTCATAAAATATACTCAGTCTCTCGCACGGATAGAGTTACAAATATTTTTATGTGCTAATAAACATCGTTTGAGAACCCGGCTTTCTTCAAGTCTCATGGCCCTTTTGACCCCACTTCATACTTCGTACAATATAATCATGTTTATGAATTGTTTGCGAAAGAAAAAAAACATTACCTAGAGTCTAGAGTACATTAACATATATGTGATGGTTGTCGTGAATATGGCATTTTGCATTACTCTTTTCAGACGAGACAAGTAATGAGGAAGGAAGCTTACAAAATGCATTTTTGGCTTCAGCAATTTTATAATCTAGCCTCATTCTCATCTCATTTAAAAATTGATTATTTCTATTTATATTTGGTTATTTCTACTTAATTTTATATAAGTTAATAGACTTTTATGCACGTTTTATTACCCCATCCATAACAAACATGCATGTTCATAAATATTATCTTATATTTTATCGGAAATAAGTGCTCATTGATTGATTGAATTGAATCAACACAAAGTTTCACATGTTGGTATTGTAAAAACATATAGATTGAAAATTGAATTTATAAATATATTTATTAATGACCATGTATATTAAATTTAAGCTCAATTTTTCTTAAGTAAACTTTTCTACACTATATAGACATATTATATACTATAATGGGGTGTCCCCCCACATAATAATATGGTGTCTTTCCATCTTTTTTTCTCAGGGTCAATATCAAAGATTTCCGGTCAATGTGCATTGAGCTTACAATTTACAAGTTGAAATTTAGCCCCTTTAAGAAACCGAGTTGGACGTTTGAATTATTTATGCAAAGCTTTTTCTTGTAAATATTGAGCTATCATTATAGCTAATACTCTTTATAATAGCGTGAAACAAATACTTCGCTACAAAACACAACCAAACAAAATGCAGTTCCAAAGGCATACATGAAAAAACAAGTATTCATATACGAGTCATCTTCCAAAGATAATGACTTCCAGTAACCTCTCAACCCACTTAAAGTTTTGCTAGTCAACTCCAAACTTTTTGTTTGATTAACTGTAAGAGTAATAAGCTTATCAAAATGCTTATCTGGCTTAAATCTCTTGTAGAGATCACCCCAAAATAATAGAATCCCAGTAGGAACAAGTCTTTTGTACATTTTCAAAACGTAGTTATCCCTCAAAACCAAAAACTTCCAGCCAATAGGTTTTACAAAGAGCAACTCTGAACCTTTAACAAATTTGGCATGTTTTCGAGAAACAGTCTTGCTCAACACAGAGACGCCTTGCGAACGCTCTTGATTCAATGATTTCAATATCCCATCAATATTTCCTTCCGTGTCAACATAAGCCTTTCGCTGACAATTCTCCTCTGTCATTGTCATCTCGAAATATTTGGTGTCATTAGTATAGCTCAAGTATTTTCTGATAAGATGAGATTGATGTCTAACAAGCTGGAAAAAATTCCATGCCACTTTTATTGATTTTGGAATACTTTTTTCTTTTGGTGGATTGGCAGGGTCATATTTATACTTTACTGCTTGTAATGATCTTGTCATATGCCTATAAAAGTCGGTATTTGGACTAAAATATCGAAAATCTTTCAACTTATCAAAGCCTGACCACGGACTTGTAAAACTGGTAGGAATTATAATACCCGTTGTAAAAACTCCTCGATACGCATTAGTTATCACGACGCATGATAACCACCAAAAAAACATGAAAATTCTAAATGATTTTCTAGTCGAGTGAAACATCATGGGCTTCTCAACCAAAACTCCGACGATTTCCAACAGGACACCCGACGTATTCTGGCTTGCCAACGTGAAATCATTTACAACAACACACGCCAAACCCATCGTTATCGCAAGAATGCAAAGCGCAGTTAAAATCCAAACCCACTGATCCAATGGTCTGATAAAAATGTCAAATCCAAGTTTTTTAGAGACTTGATCACATGTCAGAAAGTTGTAAAATGTTTCATGCAGCACAATATCTATTTCTCCTTCTCTGACGGTACGCTTATTTTTCTTTGCATTACTTGGAAACGCCCTTTTATTGTGGTATAATGGCTCCAGGCTTGGAAATATCAAGGTTTGAAGCTTGGAGGATATCATGTATTTATATCTTTTATTTGGGGGCAATATGACAAATTTCTCACAATTTGATCTGTTGAAAGATTCGCAGTCTGTTAAGCTAGCAAAAACTGTGTATTGTAGCACCTGTTCTAGTGTAAATTTCTTTAAGCTGTGATTAGGATTTTTAACGAATTGATGGCGTCCAATGTCAAAAACGGGGAAATAACTGATGGTGTTACTGGGGGACATTGTGTGGAAAACCCAGAAGAACTTTTCAAGCCGGGAATCCAGATCTGAAAGGTTGCGTATTTCGGTTGCAATATCGGATGATTTTCTGTTTTTAACTTTCACTGTAAAATATCTTTGTATTTTGAGTACCGAAATGCTACAAAAACGACAAATGGTGGAGACCTTGAGAAGCTGGTTTTCATCGCTATTAGATGTTGTTAAGAATGTTACGTCAGGCACTGCATTAAATAGTCGTACTTTTACTGCTGACCAAATCGAATTCCGGAGTGGGGCTTCTTGAGTCAAATTATAAACAAAGAACATGAACTGTGGCAGAGTTTTCATAAGTAATAATGGCGTGTTTAAAAATATTTCTTGAATGTCAGTCGAGTTCCTATATTTTTCACTGTTTGAAAGGAGAATGAATATTGCGGTGCATGGGAATCGAAAATGTTTTGCGAACGGAGGAGGTAACCAACCTTCCATGTTGACCGAGGTTAAAGGCTCCATGAGAATGTGACGAGTTGACAAAGGGCCTAGCTCATTTTTATCAGCGTTAATGATAAAAACGTCACAAAGGTAAAATTCTTGAATAAGAGAAATCAGCGTGACCTTAGACGGGTTGGAAGGGAAAATGAAAAATGTCGTAAAAAGGTAGACGAGAAACACATTTTCAGAATGCATCGCATTATGGTTTAGTTCACTCCTAAGCCCAAATTGGCAATGCCATTATAACCGAACTTCACACTTAGGCGCAGCACTATTAGGTTTTACTGGATAATGTTCACAATAATATATAACAACTCTTTACTGTATATGGCGTGATGAGTCGAATTCACAAATATTTAAATTTCGTTATTTCAATTTAAAATATGATGAGGAAAAGAAAAACATATTCTTTCAAATTTATCGAGTTCTACTATACGCGGATACTTGCTATACACCTTATGCCTTATCAAATTATATATGTATTTGATTTGATTTGATTTGAGTCTTTATTCATGTGTCAAAAGCTGCATCAATACATTAGTACATGTATTCCTTTTTCATGTTGAGGACCGATACCCTTCCTTCCGCTTGACCTTTAAAATTGAATATTGTTAGAATCAGAATTCTTTATTTATTATTGTTAGGGTTTACTGTTTGCTCAATTAAAAAATGAAAACTTTCCAGCGACACTGAAACCGTTTACCTGAAAACGATCACCCGTGGATCTGTTATTTACTTAGTTTAGCTTATACGTTATATACAGTTCGTTAGAATGCAGAAGTGTGAATAATTGATGTGATATATTGTGTATACAAAACATTCGTCTATATTCATTTACTGTATCACACTCGCTACTCTTAAACTTTCCAGTACATAAATCATGTACGAAATGTTTGGCATGTGGTAACACATTAAGTATTTGGGGCGTCTACGTGCGCTCCGTTAAAGTGTTTAGCTAACGTATATAAATATAATTCATATTTTGCTGGAATTTGAATAAATATACACATGTCAGATGAAGCAGTATAAAAGATGACACTCGAAAAAGGAAACGAATTCATTTTCTGATGTGAGAGGCTAGGCTACCTGCGTCAGAATTTAAAATCCATTTCAATTTGATCACAAGTATTATATTTCAGCTTGTAACTTGAATTTCGCAAATTTACAAACGGTTTCAACGGTACAAGATTGAAATGTTTCAGTTCAGTATTGGCAGTCTACTGGGTTACTCATTTGTCCTCCTTTGTATGGAAATATTAACAAAAAGAGTAAACTCTGAAGCATTAAAGTCTGAACCTGGATCACCCAAACCACCAAATTATTCCGGTACTGTATTTTACGGCTAATTCCACATTCTAGTTAATTAAGACTAGCACCATAAACGGTCTTCATTTTAACGGTACTTTTTAACCCTTAGGACATCACTATTTTCCAAGTGTGAAACCGATACCATGCACTGCCCAGACCAACAGTTCCAGAAGTATATCAATACAAAATGGAATGAACGATACAAATTATAGATGGAAATCCTTCAATATTTTTCTAGACGACGGATACAGTGAGTCAAACTACTAAAAGAAAAGTTGCATTATAGAAATTCTGTTTTTACTAGCGGAATGCTGAACGTTTTAAAATCTAATTACATTTTCAGGTGCGGAGGAGTTGTCTAATATTCAAAACGTTATGTGGACCCTGAGTCAAATATTGCCATGTATTCCTTTCGGAATATGGCCTTCAAATTCAACTCCCACTGGAGACTATGTTCATGTTATCAGAGGTAGCTCTAATGGATGTAGTTCCTATGTTGGGAAGCAGGGCGGAAGACAGGTTTATTCCATCAGAATTTTTACCCTTTCCATAAAAAAGGGTCTTTCGTGTTCAATATGTTATTTGTAGTTACAAAATTTTAACCGAATAGATATTGAATCTTCAAAGCCCGGGCTGTTTGCACCCAGGAACCATTACACATGAAATGCTCCACGCCCTCGGCTTCCATCATGAACATGGCCGACCTGACAGGGATGATTATATCGATATTCTATGGCAAAATGTGATACCAGGTAAGTAAAATGTACATATGTACCAGTCTAACTTATCAGTAATTAATCATGTAAACATTGTTAAAATTTCGAAATCTTTACAGGGATGGAGCATGCTTTTCAGAAATATTCATGGAATGAAGTAACAGCGCTTGGTGTAGCCTACAATACAAAAAGCATAATGCATTACGACAACTATGCATTTAGCAGCGAAGGAGAGCCTACAATATTAGTGAAGGTTTGTACTCAATCCAATTGTATAAAAAATGAGTTCAAATTAAATACTATCAACATCAACTATACAACAATACAAATCATACTTTTATGTGTACATCATAGCTGACTCTTCTTTCAATATTTTTCTGTTTATGTAGGGAGAAAATAAAACGGAAACTACGGGCTCGTTACAACTTCAAGACACGGACATAGAAAAGCTAAGAAGGATGTACAATTGCTCGATAGAAGTAGAAACTACCACAAGTCAATAAAAATTACAAATCATTTACAATATAAATGTCATTGTTAGATAACTTAATCTGAACCCGTAATTGCCAAAATAAATGAACTTAAAATAAAATAATGGTATAGATTGTCTTAAAACGCAAACGTGCGTGCACGTCATGAAGTAAACCTACACTACACAACCTCCATGATCTTTCATCTCCTGAGCATTGCAATAATGGGATTTTTAGTACTAAATATTAGTTATTGCTTTTAACAATTTTTGAGCACTACAGCTAATTATAACCAACTGGGCTGAAGATCTAATAGACACCTCCCATAACAATATTATTATTCACTCCCCTGTAATAACTTAATAACGCTAAGCGTATGCTAATGGCACATTGGCCCTTGGCCCAACTTGAAATCTAAATTATTTTGATTGAATGAAATCGATTTTGATGAGACTCAAATGATCGATTGATACAAACCAGACAGGTGATAAGATTGCAATTATCATTCGTTGAAACTTAAAATATGGCAATTCCACCAACCGAGGCATACGCTAGATAAAGTATGATATGAGCATGGATGAATGAATGGTATTGCAATCATTCGTTGAGATATTTTATCATTTTCTTTTCATCTTTGCGTAAATTTTATTACCCACTTCATTAGTTGATTTGGTTGGTGCATGACTTGAGACTATAACACTGATTATAATACGAGACTGGCTAAAAATGGCTAACTTTAACAGATGGATTGTCTTCCCAATGATATTTGGGGTTATTCAATCAACTTTTGGTAAAACTAATAGCTAACCAAATTACTACCCTAATTCAGTATTGAAAATGTAGGGGTTTTTATTTACAAATAATAATTTTAGCTGGAGTTTTACAAAATCAAGAGAGGCCACAGCATATCCAAAACTTTCATGATAGAATTATAGGAGGACAAATCGCTGAGAGGGGTCAATTTTCTTATCAAATTCAATTGCAGTTCGCTGGTTCTCACTTTTGTGGAGGTGCGATCTTAAATGAAAACTGGATAGTGACTGCAGGTAATAAAAACTTGACATCTTTAGACTATCTATAACCTATTTTGGAACAGGATTCATTCGAGTGTCATCAAGAAAATCAGGCATTATGATTGTTATATTTGATACATAAAATATTGCATCTTTCTGTGATAATTGCCAGCTCACTGCGCTGACAGTGCAGGACCTCTTTTCTACGTTGTTGTCGCCAACCAATACAACATTTACACTAATGAGGGCACCGAACGAAAACATCTAGTTTCAAGAATCGTTGTCCACCCTGATTACGATGCCCAATATTTTCCAAATGACATAGCTTTAATGCGGTACGACACGACTCTTCTAATAACATTACTTTGTTATCCTTGTGAAGTAAGAAGTTTAAATTTCCTTTTATTACAGATTGACACAGCCACTGGTCTTAGACGAGTTGGCGACACCAATTGCTCTTCCTCCAGCAAATCACACTCCTCCAGCAGGATGTAAGACATTTTGATTACACAATTACAATTATTGTTGGGCCCGAAAAAGCTTTATTCACAACTTTTTTTGAACTCAAACAACATTTATATTGCTTCCTTTGTTTGGCTCCATCGTATTTATCATCTGCTAATTCATAAATCTAGATAATAGCACTGTGTCAGGATGGGGTTCCTTATCTGAAGGAGGTCTATCACCAGTGTATCTCCATTATGTTTCCGTACCATTTGTGTCAGATGAAGATTGTGATGCTGCATACCAACAAGTAGGAGAATCTATCGTTGATTCAATGGTTTGCGCTGGATTAGCTGGAAAAGATGCTTGTAATAATTTGTTTTTTGTAGCTTAATTTTCGAATATTTCCCAATTGTGCATAATATTTTCAATATTTCGATTTTCTAAGCATTTAGTATTTTAAGAACTATCCATAAGTTGGCTTGTATGAAATTGTGTAATATCTTAAACAATTTTCAGGTCAAGGCGATTCTGGAGGTCCCCTCGTTTCAAATGATTTAGATGATGGTTCGCTTTACTTATCAGGTGTAGTTTCTTGGGGTCAAGGCTGTGGAAGAGCAGGATATCCAGGAGTATATACTGAAGTCAGTAAATTTGTAGATTGGATTCAAACTACGATCGCTACTTAAATTTACAGACTTGTTACGGATTCAGTGACATGGAAAATTCTTAATTAAAAACAAAATTCACTTGAAAACAATCAAAACAATGCGAATAACGTGTTTTATTTAGTCTTATTATAAATATAAAATTATCGCAAATCAACTGAAATGAAATTCAACCAATTCATTTTACATTATAGGGTGTAGCCAATGCCAATGTACGAGTATACTTAAAACACACGACATTTATATATCAATTTTCTTAGCACAAAGACAAACATTCTTCACTTAGTTTACAGTTACAATTTACAATATAATAGATTTTCGAATTTTCTTCGGTGGAGAATCAGCATGAAGCAAGACATCTGGAGGGATATTGGCCCAGTCTCCTTCTGCTTTCTCACCTACATTCCTCTTATTTAAAACACTACTTCTGGTTGCATCCTTCGCTTCTAACGTAAATGATTTTGATACTGCGATGCAATTCAACTCTTGTTGAACGTATAACTAAAGAACAAAAAGAATGATACAGTTACATTGAACATATATTGAACGATTCAAATAAATGATTAAAGATTCTGATTGTGATGTGATTGCTTACTTTCTTAACTGGAGTTCTTAGCGTCAAATTGTGAACGTAAACGTGTCTGTCAAGCCCACAAGAAACGACATACGGTAACTCCGGACTGGCAACCATGGATCGAATACTTCCACTAAAGTCATGAAACTTTTTAACCAATTTTTCTTTCCCTGGGTTTCTCAAATCATAAAGACCTGCTTCTCCTTTCGCTGTTCCAACTACAACTTGACGATCATTCATTGTGGATGAAATGGACATGATGGCGTGGTCAACAAACTGGACATTTGAAACCGGTCTCTGACTTGCTCTCACATCATACAATCTAACTTGTCCATGTCTTGTGCAAGTTGCAACAAGCTCATTCGTTCTTGGAAGAAAGGTCAGGTCTTGTATCCAAACTGGAACTCTAAGGTCAAGAAAGTCATGCGGAAGATTCTTGGCTTTGAAGAATGGTTCTTCAGGCTTCTCAGAGGAAAGATTCCATATTTTCAAATCATTCTCTCTGCCTCCCGTCGCATAATAAGATTTGTCAGCAGCACATTGTCTAATCTTCTCCATATTTCTTTTCAAGCCGTCGTCATTATCCTCGTAAGTTCTGAACTTCAACGTTATTTCTGACTCCAAGCAGTTCCACATTCCAACCGTTCCATTTTCCAAGCCTACTACGTAGTTCCTGTGAAGAAAAGTCAAATATTCATTTTCAATCAGCTAATCAAACTTATAAAAATCCCATATCAAATGTGACAAAAATTATGCCTTATATTAGACTTACCGTGAGTCATGAGAACAAAGACCAACTACGCTAGCATCTTCTTCCTCAAATTTTAACTGAACTTGTCTCGTAAAACACTTCAATTTCGTATTGTACGTCTTCACAATATGATTTGAAAAGCAGACTAAAAGTTCCTTCTCATCTTGATCCAACCACGTTAATGATTTCACTCCAGGAGCTTTCTTTTTAAGACCTTGTCCAGTAAACTTGTAATTTTTAGCTATTGGTATCCCCCCTTGAAAGCAAACTCCTAGAAAACAAGATACAGACAACAGTTATGATCTGATTTACATTAACTGTTAACTAATCGATTGTCATGTACACTGAGATCTTGTGAATATATCATACTTTTTCATAGTTAAACTGTTCACTCCATGAAAATCATCAATCAATCATCAATCATAAATCTATATCTGTTACCTTTCAAAACACCCATCTCCGTGCCCACATATAACCCAAAATTGGTGTCATTATCCACTCCCTCCGAATTTCCATCTGAGCCAAGGGACTGCGCAAAGGCATCCTCAGATTCACTAGCTTTCACACTTTCTTGATCTTGGTCATCCTGCTGCTCAGGTATAATTTTAGCAGCTTTCTTTGGAGCCCTTTCTGCCGACACGTTTCCTCGTTTGCGGTTCATGTTTCTTTGCTCCAAAACATATAACTACACTACTCACCACAACGCCTTCTAAATTATGTTTTTAAAAATCTCAATCCACAATCAGAAGTTATCCAATCAAACTCGTAAACAGTAAAAATTACTAGCAACTACTAAAAACATTCAAAGTTAAAATTAAATGCACTTTCTTCACCAAAAACACCAATAACACCAGGTAGCACTCGCACAAGTAATAAAAGTGGTGTTGAAGAAGCACACTTTTGCTCTGCATGAGTAGCAATGCTGGCGCTGCAGCGAGGATGTGTACTGGGGTCAAGTGAACGCAACTATGAACATTCACATCGACGTAGTTTCACGTTACCCCAGTTCTCTTCAGCTTTGCGTCATTTTAGTACATATACCAACATAAGAATTTTAGCATCAGTAGAATTTAATCTAGGAAGTAATGTAATTCTTTTAATTTCGACAAATATTATAACATCGCTGTACATCCCCATATCATAACTACGTGTATATTAGAAAAGGTAATTGGCATTCGCAAGTAATCCTAATCTTGGCTTGGTTAAATTGGTTAAATAATGACTGTTCAATATGGAAATTAAAAGTGAAATCTATCTACTATCTACAACAATGCCGCACAATTAATAGGTTTTGACCTTCAAAGTATGTATACCCTTTTGTCGGTGACTGAATTATGTTGGTTTCATGAGGAACTTTTAATTTTTCATATAGAAGTAGGACGTGTGCGCATATTCATGATATAAAGGGTATTTTTAATGCAAATGATATATTGGTCTGTAAAGTTGCATACGACAACCGGATATATTTCCAGTTTGTTTACAATTTTGTGTGTTGGGTAATTAATTATTTTAAACATGGTCAGAAAGTCAACTAATTTAAGCCGGAAAGTCTCATTTAGGCAGTTGGGAGCTGTTCTTGGGGCTATTGTTCGACTTCTCACGTTAGCTAACTCCCAGGCTCCGTCAAATGCTCTGCTAGGTGAGTATAAAGTGGTCATTTGATTTCCTCAGTTTCCAAACATGTTTGCCTTGTTTCAAAAAATAGAAATTGTTACTTTAAACTTAATTTAAATTTCATGTATGAATTTTCGACCAGATGCGATCATTCCTCCAGATGGAGAACCTCCGATAATGGAGCTAGACAATACAAATTGGGTTATTCTACGTAAAAAGGTGAATTCTAGAAAAATTTAACTAATTATGAATAATGATTGAGGAAATAATATGTACAAGTTCTGTCATGATTTTTTTGGAAATTAGCTGCCCTGGGGAGAAGCGTCGGCTATTTGCGACAAGAAGTATTTCCGCTTGGCTAAGCTTGGTACAAGGGAAAAAGCTCAGGAGCTGGTTGACAAGATAGAAAGTATCAGTGAAAAATATACCCCGGAATATGATAAGAAATACATGGAAATTGAATTTGGAATGGATAGACGATATTGGATAGGTACACAATGAACAATTGTAGAAATCCAACATTAGAGCACATTTCACAGTCTATTAACTCAATATTAGTTTAGTTTAGCAATAGAAAAGACATATTTTTCTCTCTCATCCAAATACTTGTAGGCTTGACTGATCAAATCGAAGACGGAAAGTGGTATTGGACTCATGACGGGTGAGTTTGATTTGTTTTAAAACTGAAAGATAGTAGACAACCAAGAGCCCAGATTTATCAGTAATTTTGTGTAAATGTTCAGAATTAAAATGTAATAATTAATAAATAGGTCAGAGTTAACGTACGACTTTTGGTACCCAAATCAGCCAGACCATAAAAAGGCAACGGACAACAGTAGAGAGCATTGTGTGACGTAAGAAAACATTTGCAATCATTAGGTTTTGGGTTAATGTTACACGGAGAAAATAGTCAAGTTTCATTTATATCCATTCATGCATTTAAGACTCTGGAATCCCGGCTACTTCCACGATACATACAACAAGCATACTTTTAATGATGAAGAGTGTTTAAATACAAATTACGCCATTTGCGATAAAATGGAGGAGGCTCCAACAACAAATCCGGATCCGTCAGCGGCAATACCACCACCTGCACCTACTGCTGGACCACCACCCCCAGCCACAGATCCAAACCCACCACCTGCACCAGCTCCTGAACCACCACCAGACCCAGGATCATCATGAGGATATGGTCAGGATGGGTTGTGCTAATTATTATTTGCTTCGATGAATTTAAATAAATCATTTTATATAATGAAATTGTTTGGTTGAATTAAATCTCGGTCTGTAGATTTAATGTAAGATTTAAGATTCAGCAACTTTATAGATCCATAAATTGCACTATATTTTGTACAAAACATATCTTAATCTTAACTCGTAATTCTAAGGAGACTTCCAGCTCGCCAACATCTCATTTTGCCCCAAATGTTGCATTTCTTAAGCATTTCCTAGGCGTAAGTATGATGTTTGTATCGTAGGCTCAGGTTATCTAAACAGCGATAAACGGCTACATTTGTTGTCATCCTTTTCAGTTTTTTAGCACTCCTGTCATTTTTGAGGAAAATCGATGTTACAAGAATAAGAATCATATTTTTGGTGGTCGATATTATTAAAGATGATAGGCAGTTCATTACTCACAAAAACATAGAAGTACACATTATCTTTCTAACAATAATTATTTGTTATTACATCGAAGACAAATATTGAATAGGTTATAGGAATGAAATGAAAAAGGTAATATTCAATATTATCGCACAATTAGAACCAAATAAAACAATGGATTTTAACCTTCAATACAGAGCATTTATTGAATGGTGTTTTCTGTTAAATATTATTTTATTTAAGCTTCTATGAATTTCAATACAGATTTCAAGTAGGAACTGGTTGCACTAATAAGTTAAAACATCAGCATTATATACTTTGTATAGGCAATAAAAAAATTCTGTGCGTGTTTGGTAAGTCAATATTTTTTAGATTTTTTTATCCTGCCCGGAAATTAATAAGTATACATGATTGACTTGTAAATGAGATCCGTAGTTAATGCGTTTTAGGCTGAATGATGTCATTTCGAGCTGCTGGAGTTGTGCTTTGGATCATTTTTTACTTTCACCCTTTGGCACGGGCATCTAACGCTCTGTTAGGTAAGTATAATAACTATAGCTAACTGGGGTTATTTTTACTTTATCTTTAATGTTCAGCTTCTGCTTTTCAAAAGATGCGGAGCTTCCTCCGGATGGCGAACCCCCAATTAAAGAGTTGGATGGTACCAACTGGGTCATCTTAAGAAAAAATGTAATTAAAAATAACAACCTATTAACCAAATATTTGCTCAGAAACCGGAAAAAAATTCTGAGTAGCAATGTTTTATTGTCATCTGTTATTAGCTAACTTGGGGAGAAGCATCTGCGACTTGTGATAAGAAATATTTTCGACTGGCCAAACTAGCTACAAAAGAGAAGGCAGAGATGTTGGTGGATAAAATAGCAGAGATTAGCGAGCCATTTACTGATGAATATGATAAGAAGAATAAGGAAGTTGAATTTGGGATGGATAGACGTTATTGGATTGGTAAGAGTTCTTTTAATTTAGTAATTCATCGACTTATCAAATCAAACTACTTTAAATTATTTAAAAATTTATACGTACTTATAATCTAGTCAGTCGTCTCCATTTTAAATTTGGAAGCAAGCTTTTCCAGCTTTCTTTTTCTACTTACATTATGTATTGATTTCAGGGCTTACTGATCAAATGCAAGAGAAAAAGTGGTATTGGACTCATGATGATGGGTAACTTCATAAATAATTGTAGATTACTAACTTTTTAATATGTACTAGTTTCATTGTAATTTGGTGTACCCAGGAATGAGCTGACTTACTCAGACTTTTGGTATCCTAACCAGCCTGATCATAAACTTTCAGAAGATGGTATAAAGTCTAGAGAGCACTGTGTCACGTACGGAAGAATTTACTTTACAACGTATTATTTTTTAAGTTAACTTTTAATGAGGATTTAGAGAGAATATTTGTCATTTGTACTTGTTTAAAGATTATGGAACCCTGGCTATCATGAAAAAGATAAACATTCTTATAACGATGAAGACTGTTTAGGAGGTCATTATGCAATTTGTGACAAAATAATGGAGCCACCAGAGCCACCACTTGCTCCAGGAGTGTAGGTTGTTTGGTCAAAATTGATGATGATTTAATATGTACACTTTGTTCTATTTCTTTTCGAAATAAAATCTTACTAAAGAACTTAATCTAAACAAATAATTCATTACTTCATTTTTTCATGATAGCTATTTGTTGACATTTGTCTACTTCTGGTTTCCAACTAGCTTATAATTTACTATATATTATATTCACGAAGTAGTACGTCTTTCCATATTATTGTGCTCCAAACTGGACTTTTCTTATTTATTTCTTATTTGCAATTTTCCTTTACCCCATTTGTCGCTTACACACATATTACTGATGAAGATGGTAAAGATCTTTCTAACTAGACAATTATTCGCAAGTTTGTAAAATGTATAAAGACGTTAAAGCTAACAAATGTCCTTTAGTAAGAAAATGACAAAGATCGAAAACGCTCAAGATTCTGCGTTTTCGTAATAGAAATTTAAAAGGTTATAATCCTCATCTCATCATAATCATCAATTATTTTCCTTAAATAATCTAATAATTCTCGTGTTTAATAAAACACCACAGGTGACGACAGGCTTATTGCTCACGGTCATCCACACTCAACTAACTCACTCGTGATGCCCCTTGCAAACCATATAATATAATGGCAATGACAATGTAAAAGTGAAATCTACTTATAAAATGCATTGTTTAATTTTGTAAATCTATTGGGAAGGTCAAAAGAATTATTATACTAGTCAGAATATAGTAGTTTTCAATGATTTCATGCAATCTCCTAGTTGGCATTATTATATAGTGAGTAAATTTGTCAATGATGTTTTTTAGAAAGAAATGAAAAACAAATAGGCATCGTTTACCATCATTATAACTTACAATTTTTAACTTGGATAGTCAGTATATGCATACATCACAATGTTCAGAAAACCATTGGATCTCTGGTTCGGCAAAAGAATTTACTTTGGGGCCTTTACAAGTGCACTTTTGATCCTTTTTCACTCTCGCCCATTGATAGTATCTGCCTCCAATGCTCTCATAGGTAAGTTTTCGTAGTCACTCAGTTTTCACTTGTCCCACTACGTTGTCAATATTTCAGATTCGAAACTTAATTCCATAAATTGTAATAATTGTTTGAGTTTTAAAATAGATGCACCAATTGTTGCTGGTGGTGAAGTCCCAGTTGAGATGTTAGAAAACTGGATCATTGTACGCAAAAGTGTAAGATTTTCCATAAAAAACCATAAAAAAAGCAGGAGCCGTATTTTCAGTATGATTGATAATATATTGTATAATTTTTCTAGATGACATGGGGTGATGCTGCCATGTATTGCAACGAAAAATATTTTCGACTTACCGTGCTCCCTACTTTGGATAACGCGAAGGGGTTGGTTGACAAAATAAAGACTCTAAGTAAACCATACGATCCAGGTTATGATAAATTGTATAAGGAAGTAGAGTTTGGGATGGATAGACGATATTGGATAGGTAAGTACCTTTCGGATTAATTATTGTCATTTTTACGTTTATAAAAACTAAAAGTAAAAGTTCTTTTAACTAAAATAATATGCTCAATAATTCTTTCCTGCTTCACAAAATTTGAAGGTCTAACCGATCTAATGGAAGAAGGGAAATGGACCTGGATTCAAGATGGGTAACTTTATAACTACTGATATATTACATCCTATATACGTATGTGAAGTTCAAGTTCTTGTTTGTGAGGATACTATTATTTTGATTGGGTTTAGAACTGAATTAGCGTACGAGCTTTGGTACCCCAAGCAGCCAGATCATAAAATGGCAGATGGCGCTACAAAGTCATTAGAGCATTGCGTTTCGTAAGTGTGTGTTATATTTGATATAATATACACTTACTGAATTTTGGATTGACCTTTATAATGTAAAAGTAATGAAAGTGTTGTATTTTAAAGACTATGGAATCCTGGCTATAATAACAAAGACAGCCATTCATTTAATGATGAAGATTGCAAAAATAAATATTATCCTATTTGTGATGCAGCTGATGGTGCTTCCGCGGCCGCGGCAGCTGCAGGTATGTGATGGGTGTTACAACCATATTCAACCGTATCCTACATGCCATGCCTCCCGTTCTTATAACAATGATTACAATGATAATGCTGTACAGTTTACTCTAATTCTGTTTTACTTCCGGTAGCTACTGGTTAATGTCACATGTTCTGCGACCTAATCAACCAATTTTCGTATTAAATCAATATGGATGGAATCTGGATTATCGCAATTTATATTTATAAAGTCATATTCTAATGGCCTATGAAGAATAAACTTGTTTATTCACAACAAATTACTCTCAACTCAATCATAATGAAAATAAATTAGTCGTTGGAATGCTATTCAAAGGGTTTCAACCCGCACATAAGTCCAATCTTTGTCTCCCCATTTCCGCTTTGTGAACGTTTCGGTCTCCTTCCAGTTCCAACTTTAGGTGCTCTCATTCCATTCGCACGAGCTTCATCCTTTATATAATCAAAATCTTCTTTGGCATTTTCTCGATCTTCATCTTCATAATAATCTGCTTCTTGTGGATCATATTTGTCTACTTCTGCTGAAATGCTGTCTCTGCAGAACATAATTATTTCCCTCAAGAATCGTTCCATATTACCCCCAGCCTTGTTTTTTTAATTAAAATCCTTAACACAACTTACTCAAGCGCCATAAGAAACGCCTCATAAACAATTTTCCCACTTCCACCAACACTCACCCCCGTCATCCTCTGCAAAACTATTAGATGACCACCACCCGGGTCCTGATTGTAGGGATCATCAAAAGCCACGTAATGCCAGCCGCTTTCAGACGCCTCCCGAATGTATAGAGGTTTACCTTCAGGGTCATCAAAACTGTAATACACCGTTCCTTGCGAAGTTGTCATTTGGATTAGCTTGTTCGTCACGTCAACAGCTTCTCCATCCACCATTTGAAAACCAGGAGGGAGCACACCGCTCCATTTCTTGCTGACAACAATGGTACAACAAGTTTCTATCAACAAGACAGAAAATGCAACCTTATTCCTGGTAAGGATCATGATGAAATGGTCGGCGTCGAGAAACACTTTGTTATTAAAACCTTGAAAATGACTTTAGTAGAACAGCTTTATCACAATTTGGAAATAGAAAGCGATGGCAAGCAAATGGTGATCCACTTTCACACCTAAAAATAGGTCACTCACGCTCTCTCCAATTATATTTATACCATTGTAATTCGATTTTGCAATCGTCAACACGAAAGTTATATATATTGCGTATACAAAACCTTTCTTAGATTTTCAATCGATCCTTTTGCTTTAGGTAATTAACTTTCATCTTGAAAATGGGTCACTTCCCTCTCAAATCATCCTAATGGAGTTCTAACTCTGGCTTACCAGCCCATAAACGACTTTATTATTACAATTTTCCCCTCAAAAACACAACCTAATAAACCTACGCATTAGAAGAGCGCACTGTAAGCCATAAGCAAAAGATTTGAAATGGGAATTTATACTCAACACAACAACACAACAAGAAGATAACAAGATTTTATGAATTTGCGAAACTCCTTTTCTCTAAAGTCGGAGTAGGAAAAGACATTAATGCAATAATGATGCAGTTTCTCCAGCGGTGAAAGTTTGTCCTCAAAATGATTTTTATTGCTCCTTTTATACATGTCATCTTTTCACTAGTTTATCATTATTTATCGCTTTCTCTTCCCCATGTGGAAAATGGAAAAACGACCTTTCTCCATGTATCATTAAACCTTCTTTTTACTCTCAACTGTCTCAACACACGATACCATATAAAATACAAAGTATAAATTTTATAGGGTGCTCCACTCTCTCCGAAATGAGTCAGGAGAGATAATAATTTCCTCTAAAAAAGTGTCATTATTCCCCATGTTATTCCACTTTCCAGCATTTATTAGTTTCTTAAGCAAAGCAACACATTATATATCATGCTTTTCGGCTACTAACTTTTGCCCATAAAATGAAATCAAGTTGTGTGTCTTTTTTTGTGGATTTTAATTTCCCTTTCGCTTATGCTTCAGAGTTGCAAAAGTAGTTAACCAAACGAAACTAGACAAGAGTATAGTGTTTTGTTTGTGCTGTCGTGCATTTAACGACAAGCGAGTTTCTTCCTTCCAAAAGGGTGGAATTGTGCCCGTTGGGAGTCACTTGAGACGAATTAAAATTTTGAAACAATGTTTTTCATTATGCATGAGTGACAAACAGAGTGCTTGAAGTTGATGTTGAAACAAAAGGAAAACAAAACCACATGCCCATTCCAATTCCCATTGTTTACATGTTTATCCTCGTGAAAATTGCAAAACTGTGAAATGAATACTTGATTCAATGTGCCCATAAAATTACAAAAAAGGAGAGAGACGACATTTGGAATGCTTAAAAATGCGAAATACTGCCGTTTGGATTTGCTTTTGGTGTGTCGCCCACAGATTCATGTTTAGTTTTGGAGTGTTTTAAGTAGAAATAATGGACAACAAACTTTTCCAACCATTACGATTTTAATTGTCAGTTTTTAGAGTATGTTTTTCTATACACAAAACAGTTCTATTTTGTTCTACTATGTCCAATTCACCACAAAAACTTTTAATTGCGGTTACAAAAATCATCGGCTAAAAGGACTCAGCGAACCGAAGCAAATAATGACCTTATTTTGTTCACAATATGAAAAACATGATTATAAAGTTGACTTTTCCTGAAATTCTCACAATAACCAATAATTTAAAAGGGCTGTAATGTCAAATGCTAAATACAGATTTTTTCGTTTGAAAGATGGTGCTTATAGGCAAATTATTACAGTTCCGTTTTATCTTCATCATGGAAGTCAACGCGAATTTTCTTTTGAAAAAGGAATTAAAAATTTGTTTCTTTTGCGCACGAGAAACTAAATCTCCTAGTCTGGAATTCGCGTCACGTGTAATATCGTGCCAAATCAAGTCGTAACACATTAAACTCCTACCACCAACTTGTTCACATTGACTGATAAATTCTTGATTTTTTTTTTCATTTTCATTGATCCGATTTCATCATTATATACATAATACTTACATCCTCTCATGTCATGCCGTAATGAGGCAACAGCGGAAAGTAAACAAAGAGAAAGCTTACTCAATAGAGAGAGAAACTCTTTAGGAGTCCGGGAGTTTAGCTCAAAGCGTATATATATACTGACTACAGGCATGTATAGTCTCATTTACTTTGAGCAAATGTTTGTTTAACTTAAAACAATACAAATTTATTTTGAGCTTCATTAAATTTGTTTGTGGTACACTTAATCTTAGAGGTCTTCAGCGAAATGAATCATATATATATATGCATGTGCTACAACATAATGCGATTAGTAAATGTATCAAACATCAAACCAACTTCAACTAGAAATGTTTGGGATGTCTTTATTTGTACGCTATAGCAGAATATATGACTGCTTTCACCTACACAGGGTCATTCTCCTCCAAATCACTTGAGGCAGCCGGGACTTCATCCACCCCATAATTTGGCGTGGGTGGTGGCACCGCCGGAGACAGAGGTGGGAGGTAGTAACAACGTCGTGCGTGAGGAGAGCCATCCATGTCTTCATCATCTTCGGGTCCCATTTCCCCACAATATTCTTCATTGTACATTTCGTCATCTTCTTCATCATCACCCTCTTCTTCTTCCTCACCAGACTCACCTGGAACTGAGGATGTAGGTCTGCTCGTGATTCGGAGAGCGTGAGTAAGCAACCTCTTCAATCGTCGATCCTTTCGCAACTCTGCTCGTTTCCGTTTACTTTCCGCAATCAAGCTTCCTTTGTAGAATTTCACCGATTTCAATTTCCTTTCTATCTCTGTCAGCTCTCTGTAAAAAAAGGAAGACAAGTGAAATTTTAAAGGAAAAAGGGAAGACATGTCTAATTAGCTTTGACAAAGCTGTCCTTTACGTTTTACGTGCCATTTTGATGAAAAATATGTGGATCACAATAATTGCGTACTTTTTTTCTTTTCCTACAAATTCCATGTTTTTTTCTTCAGGAAATCACTTACTTCAAACTAACGATGTATCTGCGTCTCCAAAATACCTTCTTTCTATCATCAACAAAACCGGCATTATATTTTCTCGCTTTGAATCACATTCCTTCCTACGCATAAAATTGCACATGAACCTTCAAGCGTCCGACAGAAAGAATAAAAGGAAGACAACGTGCCTAAATGCCATCATGAGTAGTGCAGATGTGACTCAAAACCGGGGAAAGAAATCTCATTTTTGAGAAAGGAGACGAAAGTATATACACATACATTTTTCTAGCTTCCACCAGCGCCCCGTGATAAACAATCAGTTTAGCAGAAAGGAAGGGTATTTTCTATATACATGAATTTTTCTTGGAAGAAGGATGTAACATGAAACACGTTTTATACCTATATACATTTAGTTTTTAAGAAAATGAGCGCGTGTTTGCATTATACAACATGCATAATTTATCGCTCCCTTGAGAAGAAACGCACAAAGTAAAAAAGGAATGTTTCTCGACCGAAGAAACGTTGAACCTTTGTATATTAGCGTATTTCTATTTGCTTCCCCCGGCATCATCATCAGCACCACCCTCCCCGACCAAGGGGATCATACTTTAAGAAGGTAACGCAAAAATCCGTCATTTTTGGCACCCCCCACCCCCCTGTGTAACTTTAATGTCACAAAAAGTAATGACCACCCTACCCCCTATGTCACGTTACGTAATGATAAACTCTTTGATAGGATTAATATGTACATATAATCCGATAGGATCCTTACGTACATTTATCCGATAGGATCCTTATGTACATATATCCGATAGGATCCTTACGTACATATATCCGATAGGATCCTTAGGTACATTTATCCGATTGGAATATAATGTACATTTATCCAATAGGATCCTTAGGTACATTTACCCTATAGGATCCTTAGGTACATTTATCCTATAGGATCCTTAGGTACATTTATCCTATTGGAATCTTATGTACATTTATCCAATGGGATCCTTA